>CM055438.1:4549405-4794199 GCA_029228465.1 Salix viminalis
TTAAGGTGTTAGGTGAGACTCTAAAATATAATTTATTTTATTCTCTAATATATATACATATATAGCAAAAAAATAGGAAAGAATTTGTCATATTTTTAAAACAGAAACCATAGTTTAGGTAACTATGATAGTTTAACTATTAGCTATTACGTGTATTTTATTCAAACAAAATCTTGAAAAGGGTATATTTATTCAATCCAGATAAAAAAAAATCTAATACATTATATTTATAATTAAAAATTATGACATCAACCAAAATATGAAAAAATAAAATACTTCTTTTTAAATATTTATATTGCCAAAAATACTTGTATATAAAAGAGAAATATTATATTATTCATCATTTTAGTTAATATTAAAAGCGAAAATTCTTTTTTTTTTGGAAAATATTATTCTCCCATCAAACTACTTGCAATTTCATCACGAACTAAATCGATATGTTAATGCCTCTGCGATCCCTTGTTATTTGATGGATGAACAACATCTGGTAATAATATTATTAGTAACAACATTTGCGATCCAGTTATAGAGATATAATTCTAAGGTCAAATACAAGTTGCAAGTTTTTGATTCATAATCAATCGAAAAACAACAGGGGTTGTGGAGTGATACGAAGTCACGTGCATTTTCCTTTCATTAGGACTAATCTCTATCTACGTGTATGTGTGTATATATATTTATTTAAAATCAAATTGGGCCAAAATGCCCAACTCTCCTAAACTTGGGCTGGGCCAAGAGGAGGTCCAGCCCAACCCAATAGCTAAGAGTAAAAAAAATACAAAACAGTGCGTTGCGTTCATCATGAATTAATTCACGAAGTTACTATTTACATGATTAGTAACATGACCGACTATGACGAGAGGGTCACTGACTGATATCGACAGGAAAAGGAGTGTAGAATTATAAAAGCAGAGTGTTTATCTGTTATGACCGCAGACATCTTGTGCTTTGGATGATAGTGTGGCGTGCTATGAAAAGCATCTCACAAATGCTTTTCAAAATACGATGCAACCACAGGTTTTTAGACGGGACCCATAGTAAAAAATTAGGGTCCTGTTTGGTAATTGTTGTGTTTGGCTTTGCGGTTCAACGCAACCATATGTTGAATCGCAACGCCAAACACCATCAATATAGGTTGAATATTGGTTTTTTTTTCCAGATAAAACAAATGAAAAAAATAATTACAAACTAGTAAAGTTAAAAAAAAATATAATTAGGAATAGAACTTGAAAAGTTACCACTCCCAAGTCCCAGAAACACAATTCAATTAGTTGCTCTAAAATAAAATAAAATAAAAATATATATTTTTTTAAATACTTGTATTGTGAATAATTTCACACATTAAGGACCGCTTGTATAAATGACCATCGTAATCGTTGACCGAGTAGCAACTGACACAGTGTCATTGTTGTCAGGCATCACTACAGTGTACGAACGACGGGTCGAGTAGTAATTGTATTGAAGCGTCGTCGTCGATTGGATAATTAACAAAAAAACATATTTTTTTGACTAAAAAACGAAAAAGAAAAGAAAGCTGAGTTTTTGTCGCAGCCTCTCTGTCTCTTGTCCAACAAGAACAAAATCTATCAGATCGATCTAAATCCTTAACTAAACAAACAAAAACCTTACTTGCATTATTATACACACCAATCCCAACAATCTCTCTTTCCGCTTGACATTTGCGCTAAACAATCTGATTCTGATGCCTATATGATCATGAAGAAGACTTGATGAATCATGTGGAATGGAAATATTTCATTTTGAGGTGAGACACTGTTGTTGCTGTTGTGGTTGTGAAGCTACTGTCAAGTTATGGCTGAAGCAGATAAAGGAATATCAACAGATAACATAAAGGGATTGGTGTTGGCATTGTCTTCAAGTTTCTTTATAGGAGCCAGTTTTATTGTTAAGAAAAAAGGGTTGAAGAAAGCTGGCGCCTCTGGTCTTAGGGCAGGTAAAGTTTTCATCTTTTTGTTATTCTTTTAGTTGGTTTTTCTATTTCCGGCCTTGAAATGGATTGCATTTTTGTGGGGTTTCACTAGTTATCTGTTCACTTTGGTAGGTTTTTGTTTAATTGTGATTTTGTGCTGGAATTGGCGCTAATTTTTGTTTTGGGTTGGGTTGCCCTTTTTAACTTGTTTTTGGGTATGAAATGGGATGGTCTTCGGTGGTATGGTCGGTGGTAACCGTGGTATGGTTTTGAGTTTTTCCAATTGGGGATTTTGTCTTGAGTAGACTTTGTTTTGTATGCTTCATTGCAAGTATTATAAGTTTTTTTTCTTTTTTTTTTTGGGGGGGGTTCAAACTTCAAGGTGGGCTAAATTTTTGTAGATAGGATTCTTGATGATGTTTTAATGGAGGCTTGTTTATGTTTTGTTACGTATACTGCCAGAATCAATAAAATTTACATGTTGCGGGTGTACGAGTAAAAAACATGGCTAATCAGCTGATCATAGTTCACCACCTTGTTGCTAGCATCGGAGCTATGCTCACTAATTCTTTCCACTATTTGGGGTTTCATAGCTGTTTCCAGGAACATTGCCTTTAAAACCTGTTTAGTTCGATTTCATTGTATTTTTTGAGGTCTACTTGGGGAGAGATGGACATTTGGAGGTGTTGTTCCAAGTGATCATTCGTTTACTCCCTCATATGATTTGTATCTGCGAAGTTTCTATTTCGAGTTCTTTTCAGGATTTTTTTTTTCAGATTCTATGTTGGCTTGTGACTCTTGAATGCATCATATGTACTAAGTTGGCGAAGACATCTGGGTTTGTGCATTTTCTTAAACCTTTTGATCTGACTATTGCTAAAACCTAAGTTTCTCTCTCATCTTGGTGGTATTTTGGGACTTTGAAAAAGCTTTGATGGATTTATGGTATTGGATTGATAGGTTGAAGTCCATTGGGCTTTCAGATATTTGATGCAGTACACATCCAGGTCAAGAATAGTGTATCTGAAGGGGTTCTCAACTACTTGAATTTGCATTTAACCTCATCATTTCCATTATTGGATGTACACTGATTTGGGTGGTGTTTCTTTTCCTTTGACGGCTCTATTTGTTAATGGTTGAAGTTTTAAGTGCATGAGCCATGACACTTATGAAAATAATTGTGCAGCATGTGTTTTTAGTTAGATTTTATAAGCATTCCTTGTTGGGAATGGAAATGTGTTTAATTTAGAGAAATTAACTTGGGTTTCCATTAATTTGTTGATGGGGTTTTCAATTTATGGATGACTTTTCATATCAAATCCATTTGTATTTTTCTGGTGCAGCTTTGAGTATAAGGACAGCAACTGAATGTCATTCTACTAATTTATGATTCTTTTCTTTGTACTATCGTTCATACTTGGCATTGCTGTTTTGGTATTTTGGGACTTTTCATCTAGATATGTGTTCCTGTCCCACTCCTCTTCTGCTTGTTGTTGAATGTTTAATTGCATTCTCTTCTGCTTGCCTACAAATTCCCATCTAGTCACCATTAGTGGCATTTGACTGCTACACACTATCTAAGCAATTCCTGCTAAAGAGAAAAAAAAAGCATCTTTAATGTGATAAACATTTGTCAGAGATGATGATAAACCTGTTATCCAAATATAGACTATAATTTCTCTCTTGCAATGGTTGGCAATATAGTTATGGATTTCACAGGACAAAGCTGTGGAATAACTTCAGAAGTGAAAGACATGTACTCTTTAACTTTGTTGCTTTATATATTGGAGAGGATAGCTGTATTCTTACTTGTATGATGCATGGTGTGCACAAAAGCATTAGCAACTGTTTTCTTCATTTCTGAAAAAGAAAAACAAGGTGGTGGCAATTGAGGGTTAGATAGAAAGGCCAATGTTAGCTGTGGTTAGTCCCCAAGTCCTATAAGGGTAGCGAAAGATAGGCCCTAAGTCTTATAAGGGCTTTGAAAGATTGGAATTGGACTTTGCAGCAGTTTTCTTGATATCCTAAATTTGTTTCGAGTCTAGAGTGGGGTGAAGATATGCTTATTTATTGGATAGTTTTAGGATATTGGAGTCCACTCTTTTGAGAAGGCTGATGAGAAATGTGAGAGTATCTGGAAGGATAAAGTGGCTCTCCAAAGCTGTTGCTTTCTTTTGACAGATCAAGGACAACTTCTTTGAATTGCATGGATAGTTTTGATTTGTGGACTTCTTAGGTTCTGAAGTAGTACTTTTGAGTGCTCTTTAAAGAATTATCTTGTTGATGCTAAATTGTTGTTCTGGTTCTGTTATGCTATGCACTTCTACAGAGCAATGCTATACACAAATATGTACAAATACTTAATATCAGCTGATGTGAAAGTTTATTTTTCATGTTTGACAGATCATTTAGTGTTACCGTGACAATATAGCACCACTTATCAATTTCCATACCACTTTGTATGAAGTCTTTGTAAGAATTATCTTGTTGATGCTAAATTGTTGTTTGTTTGTTTCTTTCAAATAATTGTTTGGTGTCATATGACTGAATACGAGAGTTTCACAATTTTGTCCTAGGCTTGCAATATCATTCAGCTCTCAATGCCTTGTCCATGAATTATTTGTACTCTTTACGGCTCTTTAGGACCTTGTATTCTATTAAGTGATGGTGTGATCTACAATGTATAAGAATAATATATAAAATGTAAAATTTTAACTTTTTTTACAATTTTCAATTCATGAAATTGTAATTTATTCAAATATCTTATTTCCCTCTCTCTATAGAAGTGGGAGCACAGCTTGTGGAATGTGAAATTTTTTTGAGTTTAATACTCAATACATGCTTAAAATGCTAATATTATTTTATTTTTTGCATGCAGTTGTACTAATGGCTTGATTTATGTCTGATAATAAAGCTTCATGCTTTTACCTTGTCTGAATTTGCAGACCTTTTTTTGTAGGTGCTGGGGGTTATGCTTACATCTATGAACCACTCTGGTGGATTGGCATGATAACAAGTAAGTGTCCTTATTTTCTAATGGCTGATAATTCATACCAATGAGAGATACTATAGTTGATATCGTTGCCCATGCATTGTGTGGTACAAAATAAGTAATCTATTTTTTTTTCTTACTATTTAAATGAACGGTCCATATTTTTTCACAACAAAATAAATAGTCTATCTAAATTTAATATACTCTTCTGATTAGCTAAAGATCTCGAAGAGTGCCAAAATTGCGTAGTCTTTCACATATACCTCAAAGAATTATGTAAACTTTTATTTCATGTACCTTGCACTTTTTTCAACTCAGTTGTTTGGATCTTTTTTATTAATGGGATTTGTTTTTTCTCTTTCTATACCAGCTACTCTTGTTTGTTTAAAAATATGAAGCATGTTGGAGGTTTGAGTGCAGTTCGCATTGTATGCATTCTAAGATGGATAATTGTCATTGTGGCAGTGATAGTTGGGGAAATCGCTAATTTTGCAGCCTATGCATTTGCACCAGCTATTCTAGTCACTCCTCTTGGTGCACTCAGTATCATTATCAGGCAAGGGAACATTCACTTGTGTCTTTCATATATTGGATTATTTTATAATGCTAAGTGTCGCATGTGGACATCGGTGGAGACAGGTAAGAATATGAAAAAGGAGTTGCCACTCTGTCCAAATCCGACACTAATTTCCATTCTTGTCTTGCAGTGCTGCTCTTGCACATGTTATGTTACAGGAAAAGTTACACATTTTTGGGATTCTTGGTTGTGTTCTTTGCGTTGTGGGTTCAACAACAATTGTTCTGCATGCGCCTCAAGAACGTGAAATTGAGTCTGTGAAGGAAGTGTGGGACCTTGCAACAGAGCCAGGTATATATTTCTGAGGAATAAATTTTTTTTGTGAGATGGCTTATAAATTCTTGACGCTGTATTTTGTTTCCTCTTTTGTCTCATATTGCTGTAATTCCTGCGTTGTGATGTCCCCTGCAGCTTTTCTCTTGTATGCTGCTATTGTCATAGCAGCAGTTATAGTAATTATCATCCGTGTTATACCGTACTATGGGCAGACTCATGTTATGGTCTATATTTCAGTCTGTTCGCTTATGGGCTCACTATCGGTATGTGTTGGTTGTTATCCTAGTCTCGAATCTGACTTTTCATTAACTTTGTTATGTCTATCTATTCATTTATTTATTCATTTGTGTGCACTCATGTACAGGTGTAATTCTACTGTTTTAAAAATTATCTTTCCTGCATGCTAGTAACAGGTCATGAGTGTCAAAGCACTTGGAATTGCTCTGAAGCTGACGTTCTCAGGAATGAATCAGTTACTATACCCCCAAACATGGACATTTACCTTGGTTGTCCTTGCCTGTGTAATCACTCAAATCAATTACTTAAACAAGGTAATGCATTAACTTAGGAGCGTCTCCCTTGTAATTTTAAGAGAATAAACACCTCTTGCATTGAAATGCTGATTGTGTGGAAACTAATATAGAAACTCCCCTTTAGTTTTTTATTTCTTCTTCATGATTGCGTTTTTTATTAAGAGTCTATTGTTTGGTGCAAGACAAGATCATGGGCTCATAACCATAAGGTTGCAAGTTTGAATCCTGAGATTGGCCATTTTATGCCAAATTCTGAAGGAGTGCTTCTTATTCTCCCTCGCATGACTTGCTTCAGTGGGAAGATAACTGGACAATGGCTAGTAGTTATGGTTGGCTTTTGATAGATAATTTTTATGATCTCTTTGAATTGCAGGCTCTTGATACATTCAACACAGCAGTTGTAGCTCCCATATACTATGTGATGTTTACTACATTAACAATTTTGGCCAGTGTAATCATGTTTAAGGTAACCTTTTTCTTAACCAGAGGTACATATGTAAGTTTTGATATATAAAAATATAATTGAAGTGATGATGACTGTAGAAACTGAACCATTTCAAATGATAATGAAGGATTACTACAAACAGGTTGCTTTGATGCTGTCAAAATACAAACATAACAATTAATTTTCTATCTATTTTGAGTTGATTGAAGTGGATGGCTGCAGTATAGCTATAAAATTTCTTATGACTAGATAAGGAGCTTAAAAATTGTTGTTACATCAATTATGAGTTTCTCTTTCTCTTTTTTTTTATTCCCTTTCCTTTTCTATTTGGAACTCTCCTTTAACAAACTGTTTTTATTTACAGAAAAGAGATGTAAAAGTGAAAGAAAACTAGATAATTATTTCTGATGATTTTAGTTCTTGTTTGTAGTCCACAGTCATTAATATTGCTATAATAATTAAAGTATTAAACTTTTAATGGTTTTTATAGTATTTGCTGCACAGTATGCTGATGAAATAAATTTTTAAATTCAGGATTGGGACGGACAGAACGCTACTCAAATTGTTACAGAAGTATGTGGATTTGTAACAATCCTTTCTGGGACTTTTCTTCTTCATAAAACAAAGGACATGATTGAAGGTAGGTTTCCAGTACTTTTCCTCAATGGTTTAATCTTCTTCTCCAGTTTAAGATAGTAGCTCCACATAAACTCTACTTCATTTATAGGCTCTTCACAATCTCTATCATCGCGCCTTCCTAAGCATGATGAAGAAGATGGTGTTCTTGATCATGAAGGAGTCCCTCTTCGACGACTAGACTCTCTAAGACCAAAATAGTTGTATTCTTTGATTCATTGTTTAACTGCCATTCAAGATCTTGCTTTCTGTTTTGAGGCATAATAGGACTTTCAGCCAGAGACCTGTATATTATCATAGCGTGCTGGGCTTGTCCGTTATATGGGCAAAGATGGCAGGAGTTCTTTCTTGGATAAAAATGACATGATCTCTTTCAGCTGCTGCCATGTAGACATTTAGCTTCCCCCTTCCTCTTTTCCTACCTTGGGGGTTGTAATTTTGAGCATTTTATTCTTCATATTGAACATTACTAACAAGTCGTGACGATAAAGGGTTTGAGATTTGCACAAGATATCTTGAGTTTGAGTCAGGACGTGCATCTTTTGTAAGAGCCTGTGACAATTAGGGTTTAACTTGCTCACCTGGGCCTATAGTTTTGTGGGCTTTTCAGGGAGTTTCTTTGAATCCAAAAAAAAAATACCAACAAGATACGAGGGAATGCAGTTTACCTTGGATATTTTGTAAACAACTATGATATCAGAGGAGATCGGACGAGATATACTGGAACATTTTGAAGGTAAAACCATGGTTTCTTTCACTCAGTTTGTAATTGCTATGTACTGGTGTAACATTCTGAGAAGTCCTGCAAATTCTTATTCTCAACCATTTTGAGTATTTTTCACACTTTGACCAAGTGAACTCTTGATTTATCGCTTCTATTGTTTTATTCTAACACCTCCTGATCCTTGCAATGACTGTTCTATTGCGCATGGGATCCATGCTAGACAGTGACCTTCGAGTTGACTTTTAAGTGCAGGCAATAGACTAATAGTAATCGAAGTTTAATCATGGCATGCGTATACGTAGGGTAGAGAGTGCTTGCATTAAAAAGTTACAAAAATTATTGTCCAGCCGGCCTGCCTTAGATTAGCTCATGATCTGTACCAAAAAAACAAGATTAAAAACAAGATTAGCTCATGATTAAGCTGTCATTTGTTGTCATGCAACCACTGATGGAGTAAGCTTGCTCATCGTGGACTTTTAAGACACTTTGGCTGATGTTTAGAGTATTCGAATTGATTAGTGATGGAGTAAACTTGCTCATCGTAGACTTTTAAGACACTTGGCTGATGTTTAGTTTGTCAATACTGTTTCGGTTATGTTTAGTTTTTTCAGTTAAAATGAAATATTTTGATTTTAAAGTGTTTTGGTGTGTTATTTCGGGATTGGACTGTTTATGTGTGTATGTTTTGATTTCAGAGCGTTTCGGTGCATCATTTTAGGATTGTACTGTTTATGTGTGTGTGTTAATTCAAAAAAATTAGTTCAAATTAAAAAATAACATTATTTAGAATTGTGCAATTTAATCTAAAAGAAACACAATAAAATAATTTTTCTGTCAAAATTATTAGCAAATATAATATTATGAAAATGTCATCATCAATCTTGCAAGATCATTATATTCTCTGATTGCTCTGAGATTTTAGCATAATATATATAAACATATCAAGAGACTCTCATAAAATTTCATCTCAATCTAACGGTCGGATTAAGAGATATGATTAATATTGTAAAATTATTCATTATTTAAAAAAAAACACTATTTGACCGAAACGGAACAGGCCGAACAAAAACCGGAACATTTCAGCCAGTATTTAACCGAAAAATCCGAACCAGGATGAAATTTAAACCGAGATAAAAACGACGTTGTTTTATCTCTTTTTTTAACTAGTACAAAATATTTCGACCGAAACAAAACAAAACGAAACAGACAATCCTGATTGGATTACGTAGAATATACACTTTTTTTTGTTTGCAGTGTTGTCTTTTTGTATAGATTGCTGTGTCAAGTGATCTATTTATATGGTAAAAGATAATATTTGGCTTGCTTGCTTAGTGCTCTGCCGTGATAGATCTCAAATGTTGCCATGCCATCGCTTTCAAAGCTCTTGAGTCAGCCCCACCGGCGAAGAAAACTCAGCTCCAATCCCTCCTCACAATCCGGCGGTAGATGTGATGCCGTCACCCATTTTTTGGACGCTTCTATGATCTTTTCCGGGATAACATTTTTAGAACCCGTCAACTATATTATCAACATAAAATTAATGGATGCTGACAGCTCTTTAAGGCTGTATAAATTTATTGAACAAAAAAAGAAAAAAATAATTTAATGCTCATCAGGCATGCGTGAGCTGCTCGGTAAGGTTCCAATCAGGCTTGTTAATTCTGTTTTGTTCCGGCTGAAATGGCTGGAATATTCCGTGTCATTAAAAAACCGAGATGAAATAACGTCGTTTTTGTTTCGGTTTTAATTCCGGTCCGTTCCGAAAATTCCGGCAGGAACGTCTCGGTACCGTTCCGGCCGTGCTGTTCCGGCTCAAAATCATAATATTTCTTTTATTTTAGAACATTTTACTATCATAATATTTTGAAATCTTAAAGATGTTTCTAATTTTGAGATTATGTTTGTTTGACTTTGTGTTCATATTGTATAATTTAAAGTTAGTTTATTTTGAATTTAAATTATACTTGTTAAATTAATATATATATATATATATATATATATATATATATATATATATATATAGAACATTACAACCCCGAAACGGCATGCCGAAACGTTCCGAAACCAAAAACGTTCCGTTCCAATAAAAAAAACGAACAACAACGAGCGATATTGACAACCTTGGTTCCAATCCGAATCCTATCTTTTAAAATCTCTGCTCATCTCGGAAAGATTTCCTGCCACCAAATGCAATGGGGTATCATTATAAATATATCTTAGAAAAATAATAAATAAATTTATGGTAAAGTTAACAATGCTGGCCTTGTCGGATGATGCGATCACTATAAATATTTGCACCTAGATACGTAGTCATGTCCATGAATTCATGAGAAATGGTTCCCTAGTAGATTACCACTTATTTTCTATTTTTACTCTCAACATCATTAAACCCAACATCTTTGAGTGTGTGTGTATATATGTGTATGTATATATGTTATTTAAAATAATTTCACAAGTTGACAGCAATATGAAAAACATGATAATCAAACACATGAAATTGTTTTTCATTAAACCTTTAAACTCAACTATAATTTTAACTAAACACTTCAATTTCAGTTATGAATCGATGTTAAAAATATTTTCCATTAAAAATATTTTCCATAAAACTGTTTTTTTAACCCCAACTATAACAACAATCACAATACTAAACAGACTTTAATCATGCTCATGAATTCATGAGAAATGTTTTCCTAGTAGATTACAACAATACTAAACAATCTATTTTTTTTCTCTCAAAATCATTAATTTTACATCTCAAATGTATGGATACACATGAGGAACCAAATCTACCATGAAACATAAAGTTGAGTGGGACCCAAAAACCTAGACTCTTCACCCAGAACCCAAAACAAACGTTAACTTGTTGAAGCGGTTGAACTAATAATGTGTCCAAAAATCTCACCCCCACCAAACTTCCAACCCCATCTCCCACTCTCTAATACCATTTCCACATCCCATCCCATCATCTCTCATGGCTACTAATGAAGACTTCACCTTCCCCATCTTCACAGACCCTATCTCTTGCAGCATCGACTCACCCACCTCTCTGGTGTTTATCTCCCGAACCTGATCCTTGCCATGAAGAAACATCGAAAGAAAGCAGCACAGAAGGAGAAGAGAGTGGTCCAGAAGAAGAAGAATCCTATAAAGATTGCTTTCCTACCGAGCCTGGCAAATACTTAACGCCAAGGAAGAGCTTGTCAAGCATCGAGGAGCTGGGTGCAGCTGCAATAACGAAGCTGGTGAGAAGAAATGGTAGTCGAAATGATGATGGGGAGGAGAAGATGGACATGTTATGGGAGGATTTTCAATACTGAAGAGAGATTGACAAGAAGTCAGAGTGTTTCAAGATTGGATTCTGGAAACAGTTAGCATGGGCTGTGTCGAAGCTTTAAGAATGTCCAAACCTAGTACTGCCATCTTCTCCCCGAGGAAACCAGGCCTGGTGGTGTTCATGACAGTGATGAAGAGGTTTTTCTTGCTTCACAATTCTCACAGGCCAGTTAATAAGCATCACAGTTCTTATAGGCCGTCAGTTAAAGATTACAGATCACACAAGTCTATAAAAATTGGATCATGGTGATTACGGAGGTCTCTGTTTGATTTATTCTTTTGATTTATACCACTTTTAATGGTGATGGAAACCCCATTGACGAGCAAGAAATCTTGAATTGATCAACTTCTGTGTGGCTCCATGGATAACATCACTCATTTCTTCTCTAGCTCATCCTCTTCCCTAGCTAGCTAGATAAATAGTATAGGGCTAGCTATGAAGGGTTGTTTAATATTTTGTCGTCAAAATATAGCTAGCGACTGAAAATATTCTGCAGTTTCGATCGTGTGCTGTATTTGACAAACAGTAGAGTAGAGGCTTTGTTTGACAACGTACGATCGATGCAAGATTTTACGTACTGTGACAAGTAGTTTTCCAGTTGAGATCATGAACAATTGTGTTTTTTTTCGGGATTCGCAATGCCAAATCAGTCGATCGTACAAGTCCTAAAAGACAGAAAAATTTTGGATATTTGATCTCGAAAGAACACCATGAACGTAGCAATAGAAAGGTAGCTTGAATTGCAAGACTGAGAATATACATGCTGACAACCTCCGGCCAGAACCCCGCCACAGCTAACCCTACTCTCTCCTAAAGGAAGCAGTGGAAGACCCGTGACTTCTTGAAAGAAGCAAAGAGACCTAGTGCCTGTTTGGCATTGAGATTCTACCGGCTTTTGGCCGAAATTTGAATTTTTTATTATTATTTTAAATGAATATATTTTTGTGTGTTTTAGATCATTTTGATGTGCTGATTTCAAAAATAATTTTTAAAAAATAAAAAAAAATATCATTTGATGTATTTCGGCACGATAAGCACTTTGAAAAGCTACCGTAACCACACTGCCAAACAGGCCCCTAGTCATTTCTAGCGAGTTTTGACATCAACACATGAAAATGATTTAAAAATACTAAAAATAAATTATTTTTGAAACGCAGTATCAAACCCTCTAAATCTGCCTCATTAAGAAGATGTTTCTACTTTGCTAACTACTAAATAAATTAATCACTCACCCTTTGTTTTCTATCATTGATAATAAGTTTAGTATTGTTTTTTTTTATATATAAAATAAAATTATGGTAGAACTTCGCTTTCTGATAATGGAATGAATCTAAAATGTCGTTTATGCTCTTTCGAGGACATTATCAAAGACATAATTGCTAGCTAGATACGTTGATTTTGGTACGTACATTAATGTTGAAGGAAAATTTAGAATAATAATAATAATAGTAGAATGATGGGGAGCGTTATATATGTCAATTAATGAATATTAATTGAATTTGGTTGCTTATTTATTGAGATGAAAATTAAAATTAAATTTCTGAAATGCTGAATATTAATTGAATTTAATTATTTTTTTTGAAATTCAAACGGCAGGGGTGCTTTTATAAGATAACAAATATAAATACAGTATTCATTTTCAATTTCACGTATGTAATGTTAACAGCTCATTGGCATTTATGGCCCAATTGCATGATATAACGGTAACATACACCACCTCTCACGATTCCAAATTCAAAAAACTAACCCTATAGTATATGTTTCGGTGATAATAACTTGATATTAAAAAAATTATTCTTTATATAGTTACAGGTTCGAGTCATATAATTGACAATATGATAATTACTGAAAACTTATATAATCGTTAATTTCAAGACCCGTAAAATTAGTTAAAATACGCGTGAACTGGCTTGGACACTAGTACCTACTGACTAGATGGGTTGCATTTATATCTAATATTCCTACACTTGGCAGAATGTTAGCCCATATAATATGAGTTTTTCTTGTTTTTAAGCCCAAACACCCTTTAGCATGGCTACGAGCCTAGCCCAAGAGTACAAAGACATGATAAATTGTTATATTTAATATTTTTAGGTTGAACTATGTAATAAGTTCAAGTGGATATGAGTATGGTGAGTTGTCAAACCCAATACTTTTGAGTTTTGCTATATGATAAGTGTAATCGGGATATAGTTCTAGCGAGCTTTCAAACACATTATTTTTTACTCTAGCTACATGTTGACTCCAAGCAAACCTAGGTCCAACGAGCTATTAAATCTAATATTTTTGAGTTCGGTTACATGTCAAGCTACAAATAGACAAAGGTCTACCGAGTTGTCAAACTCAATATTCTTGGGTTTCAATATAAGCTAAAGCCCAAACAAACACGAGTCTAACAAGATGTCAAATTCACTGTTCTTAGATCAACTATGTGTTAAGCATAAATAGACATTGATCTAGCACGATGTCGGACCTACCATCCTTGTTGGTGTATTTTACTTTGCATCTTAGACTTGTTGATAGATTTTTTCATTCAATTCTTCATGTTTTGTTGATATGATCTCATATAAACATGTTTAAATTAAATCTCAATCAAGCATATTATTAGTCTACTTTCCATGTAATTATTATCATCAAAATATAAAAAATATTAATATATGATCTAAAGGTCAACATGTGACCTATTAAATTTTCTCTAATAAGTTGATCTAAATATAAATCATAATTCTAAATAAGATAAGATTAAAATTAATTAAACAATTTAATTTATTATCAATTTAATAATTGATTTATTTATATGTGAAGATCAAATATAATGTCTAGTAACCTCTTATATTATCTAAATATTTAAAAAAAAAGTCTTCAATGATTTTACTTAACTTTCTTAGTGATTAGTTTTTTATGTAATTATTATCTTTTCATCAAGAATATTTTAATTTAGATATTATAACATGAAATATGTCTGCTTTATAAAATCGTTTTAGTTCTCAACATTATAACCAATAATTCTTTAAATAAGATTTTGAAACTCTTTTTAAAACTCATTCCAACTTAACCAATGATTGTATAATCAACAATATTTGAGAACAAATAAAATATTTCTCTAATTTATCTATGGTGGTAAATACTCTCCTGATTACTCAAACTATTTTCATATAATTTATATTATACTCAATATCTACTCTTTTATTACCCCTTGATCAGATCAATCTGTGACTAGATCATAATAAAACACTCTATATAATATAACTCGGTGATCTCAAGTTTAGAAATTATTTACATAACTATCATATAATTTTTCCATAAACATAACTGATATTTTCATATAAAACTCTTTTACAAGTTAGTTTAATATACAATTTTTCTAACAAATACATGCATGTTAGTTTCATGTATCCTTTTTATCTGAGTTTGGAAGAGCAATTGTTTCATTTCATAAAAAAAATAAACATAATATACAATAACCTCTTCAACTTCAAATAATGTTTAGTCTTATAGAACATTGACAAAAAATATAAAGAAAACAATATTTTGATGTGTTAGAAATCTCATATTTAAACAACTTTATAGTTTCAGAGAGCAATATTTTAAATGAATAGAAAGTGTATCTTTAAGAGCATCAAATAAAAAACAGTTTCAATAAACTAGTTTAAAAATAAATTAGCATCAAAAACTAAGAAATATTGATTACTAATTAGAATCAGCAAATGCATCATGTATCATGTGCCCTTGTTGATGTTGACATCAAATGTAACATAGTAAAAACTATGGAGAAAAAAGGTTGGTCTTGAAAAGAAAATTAAGTTGTGATAGTTTGACATTGCACTCCAATTATATTTTTTATAAGTTTTGAATTTGTTTTAGCTTTGAATATTTTTATTATTTTAAAATTATTTTAATGTGTTCATTTAAAATTATTTTTTTAAAATATTATTTTAATATTTTTAATAAACAAAAACAATATTTTAAAAAATAACTTTTACTATATTTATAAAAAGATTTTTATTTGGCTTGATGCAAAAAAAAATTGTTTCAAGAGTAAAATATTTGGAAATAAAATAAATAGAATCTGAAAATTCTAAACCTAACATAAGAAAGGAATCTTGCTGCCATTGAGTACAAAACTAAAAGGTATCCAATTCTGTCTCATACTCTCAAACTACTAGGGTTTTGGCATTCTTCATCAGCTAAGCGCTGACAAAGTTTCAAACTTTACCATTCAGATTTTTAACTGGGGACTGTTTCTCTATACGCAGACATTCATGGGTGTGATTGATATATGCAACATTGCCTCTTCTCCTTGCTTGATCAAGTCCAATAACTATCTCCACCAAGCTTTGGTGCCTCAAATACCCACTTGCTCATTTCAAAGAAACAACCATCAGAGAAGAGCTGTTGCCATGACTCCTACTGTGCCTGTAGAACATGTCAAAGAGGGTCAACAGAATGTGACTGGTGACTCGTTTATCCGTTCTCATTTGAGGAAATTGTCCCCTTATCAATCCATTTTTCCTTTTGAGGTTAGCTGGACTAAGCCTTTTATGATGTTTTTTTTTGATTGATTTAATTTGTCATTTCTCTCTCAAAAAAAATATTAGCGACGACTTTGCTATATATGTATATAAATCTTCAGTTGACTGAGGCTATATTGATTTGGGTGTTTTATTTTAATTGAGAATTATATTGCTCGAGTGTGTGATCAATGTTGCAAAGTTATAGAAATCTCTTCAATGAGATTAGTAACAGATACACTCTTGTTTCTAATACTGATTCCTTAATCATTCTTTATATTGTTCAAAGTGACTGAAAGTTACTTCGCTCATCCAAGGATATTTTAATAAAAAAATCCTTCTCCATTTAATTATAAAAACAATTATGAGTTATGTGTTTAATAAAAAAATCCTTCTCCAAGAATATTTCATCTATGATTTCTAATTTCTGCTTGTTTCTACCAAATCTGTTGTGTGCATTGTGCTTTATTGGTTCTCCTAACATTTAAGTGTCTGTGTGATCTGGTAAAAAATCGGTTCTAATCTTTGGTAGCATAATCAATTAAGTCTAGTCTTTGCTGGTTCCAATTCTCTGTTTGTTCTGATTAGGTGGCTGTATGTGCAATAACTTTGACTAGTTCTTGTTAAAATGTTAAAGCATTTGAAATGGTAAAGCTTTTTGTGTTAGAGAATAATATAAATCATATTCTGAGGCCTTACCTAATAGCTTAAGCTTTTAGGTGAGATGGTTCCTTAACATGATATCAAAGCCTTGTTGACCCTGCGGTCATGAGTTCGAATCTCAATACTCCCATTCTATTTGATAAAAATCAAGCACAAGGTAGTGTGAGCCTGTGCAAGTCTTAAGCCCCAAAAGCTTTCATTTGAGGGTGTGTGTTAGAGAATAATATAAATCATATTCTGAGGTCTTACCTAACAACTTGAGCTTTTAGGTGAGATGGTTCCTTAACATTTTGCAAAACATGCAAGTTAATTAGTTATGAGTTGCCTTTGATGGTTAGGAAAGCAAATTCATTTATAACACGCTTAGATTTATATTTATACAAACTCATGGTTTAATATCCATTTTAACTGATTTTCTCCCCTGCTACAGATTTTGTCAGAGCGCCTAGGAAGGAAACCTGAGGATATTGTTAAATTAGATGCAAATGAAAATCCTTATGGTCCACCTCCAGAGGCAAGTTAAATTATTGTACATTATTTAAATCCAGTAAAATATGAAACCTTAGGTAGTTTTGAAGATTCTGTGGAGCTTTTATTTTGTTTAGATTAGATAAACATTAAAGATCAGTCTGTTACAACAGCAGGCATGATTTCCTTTTTTGCCTGAGTACAATTTCAGATTGTTTATAGGTACTTGAAGCTCTGGGAACTTTGAAATTCCCATATATATACCCTGATCCTGAAAGCCGTAGATTACGTGAGGCACTTGCTATAGATTCTGGTCTTGAATCTGATCACATTCTAGTGGGATGTGGTGCTGATGAGCTTATTGATCTAATTATGCGGTAATTTTGGAAGCTCTATACTATAGAATATACTCTTCACTTTAACAGCCAGTAGCTCCAATTTTTGTTTTCTTCTCTCTTCTCCCACCCCCCCACCCATTGTTAATTCATCATTTGGCAGATGCACACTGGATCCTGGTGACAAGATTGTAGACTGTCCTCCAACATTTACAATGTATGAATTTGATGCAGCAGTTAATGGTGCACTTGTAACTAAGGGTAAAGAAGGCTTATCTAGTTCTTACTGTTTTTTTGGTCATTTTTTTTCTTTGAACTCTACTACTTTATATTTGATTCATTTACTGGGTTTATCATTCATATTAGGGGTGAGCATTTTCGTCTCAGTTCGGTTTTTATCAAAAAAAGTAACCAAACCGAAAATTATAATTTTTTAAAAAACCCCGAACCGAACCTGATAAAAACCGACTATTTTCGGTTCATTTGGGTTCGGTTTTATGTTAAAAATTTGAGAAATAACCGAAATGTTTTGGGCTTTCTGATGGGCTGGGCTTCCTTGTAGTGGGACTTCAATGCTACCAGTTATGATTTGATTTCATTCTTGTCTGTCTAAGATTTAAGTTGATATTTATATTTATATATAATTATAATTATTTCCTTGTATAAATTGACTTTCCCTTTGTTACTGGACTGATTACAACACTACATGAACATCTAATCTATTTGATGTTCTATGAAACATGAAATATGAGGACGCAATATACAACAGAGAGGCTAAGGGAAAAATTATGATCCTTTCGTCTTGTTCTCCTCTCCCATTTGTGAACTTACACGGCTCCTCAGTTCTTCAAAAGCTTTCATGCTCTCTGCATTGAAGACTCCAGTAAACTGGAAATATATCCACATCAAGAGACAAATTTGCAAATTGATAACTTGTTACAAATATGCTATTTATGTTGAAAAAAAAATGATGAAATAACTTTTATTAATACTAATTATTACCTACCCTGCTTCAACCAACAACTTGGATCCTCCCCCATGCAAAATCATGGAGATAAAACTTCCCATTTTATAAAGTAAGAGAGAAGAAGGGGTAAACTACAAAGTTGGAGCACAATCATCTTATCTTGTAAGCTTGCTATAAAAAAAAACTACAAACAGCAGAGGAGAAAACTTACCGAGGTTGAGAGGGGATGGTTGCAGAGGAGAAAATTGTCCGGCTCAGATGCAGTTGCAGAGGGAGTGAGAGGGGATGGTTGCCGGGTGAGGGAGAGGGGGTGACTGGCTGCTGCTGTTTGAGTTAGGATTGGGAAAGAAAAGAAATAAGAGGACAAATACTGAGAAAGTGTGTTTTTATACTAACTCGTTTAACCAAACCGGTTTGGTTCGGGTTAATCGGTTTTTGCCTTTCAAAACTGATACCGAACTAAACCAGACATTTTTCATAATTTTATTATCGGTTTAATCGGTGTTTTTTTATCAGTTCGGTTTTTTCAGTTGTTTTTTTCAGTTTAATTGGTTGACCCGTTTTACTGCTCACCCCTAATTCATATCAAGCCCCTTAGAATTTGCATTTATGCATTTCAGTAATTGAGTTCCTTTTATATATACATATATGCTCATTATATTTCATCTTACTTTTCAGTTTTGAGGAAACCAGACTTTAGCTTGAATGTAGAACTCATTGTTGATGCTGTTAGACAGGAGAAACCCAAATGCATATTCTTAACATCACCAAACAATCCAGATGGGAGGTGATTTCTCAATGTTTCTTTTTACCGTGCATTATGTGGCAATTTAACGTGATCTTGATTTCCCAGCTCATATCTGGAAACTGGCCTGATGATTGGCATTTGCATTTTTGTAATCAAGTGATCACCTCCTCAATAATCCATATGTTGTGAAATTTGTTGATGAATTTTAGCTTTTCAAAAGTATAAAGGTTTCAACTCATTAAGTTTTGGCTATTGAAGAAGTTCCCAGAGCCTGTGCAGGGCAGATGATTAATGTGATTTTTTGAAATTTTATTGTCAGATTTTCTGTCTAAAAGAAGTAAATACACGCAAAAAATTTTAGTCTGTTGTGAGTCATTTGAAATGGATGCTAACTTAAGTGTTGGGGCTAGCCTGGTGTAGCTTTCATGAAGTCTGAGAAAAATTCTAAACAATCATGATTTCTCTACTTGATTGTGATGTATACCCATAATTTTCTTGTGGACATGTCCAATTTTCATTTGTACACGCAGTCTTTCAGTTTTAATTTTATTTAATTTTATACTTTTCTTATTTGGTTAGGCTGTGCAATGTATCTGTGAAATTTTCAAACCTAGAATTCTGAAACTGTACTGTGTTTTGAAATTCTAGATTCTTTTGTTGCTTATCTTTATGCTACTAATTGCAATACAGCATAATAAATGATGAAGATCTTCTGAAAATCCTTGAGCTTCCGATTTTGGTGGTGCTGGATGAAGCATACATTGAATTTTCAGGACAGGAATCTAGGATGAAGTGGGTGAAGAAACATGATAATTTAATTGTTCTGCGGACATTTAGCAAAAGAGCAGGTTTGTTCATGAGAAAGTCAATGATGTGTACAAACTTGCAATTTAGTGTAGATAACACTTGCATTGCTATTGATTATCAAATCCATCAATGGAAAAGTTTTTCGTGGTGATTTGCCTTTTCAATTCACAAACAATAACTCTTAATGATTGTAGTAGTTGCAGTACGCCGTAAGGTTTAGGGAAAGTTGGGTATAATGAAAGGAGATGACCTCTTTTGTCTTATTTTGTGATGCAAATATCAAGAGAAAAAAACTTTTGTATGCTATTTTTTTAATTCGTGCAACAACCTGTCACCTTGGTTTTGTAGTTGCTTTGATAAGAACAGGAACATTTTTACTTTATTCATTTTCAAATCAGGAAACCTGACTATCATGATTGAATAATATTTCATTGTCAGCAAGGTTATTTGCCATGGTACATGGGATCCCAATCCCATGCATTTTATCTGTTCATTTGGGACTTTGCACATGCTCCATAGCTTGCATGATAGAATTTTCAGTCAAGAGGTGAATCTTCTACAACTTTTCAGTAAAAGGATCTTAAATATGTGTAATATAAATGTGTGCGTAACCTAATAAATACACACACTTACATTTTTCACTTGGATGATGTTTTGAGCTTATTGACACACTAGATGTAATGCACTCAAGGTCTTGGAGAACAGATCCTCTCTTGAAAAGGAGGGCACTTTAACAATAGTAGTCATCTGCGCTGCACCATAGTGAAATAGAAGGTTTCATGCATTACATGCTCTGTGTCAGTGAAAAATGCAATATGACTTGAAGCCTTGAAGAAAAAGGAAATTTATCTGCAACAAAGTGAAAATTGAATGTTATTCTGGTTTTGTGGAAATACATGAGAGGAATTTACCTTCAGCGTAATTATTAACTTCTTTGTGTGTGTGCATGTATGTGTTTTGGGTTTTCAAGGACACTAAACCAGAGCCAAGGAGGGGATAGGGTTGAAACATGCCAATTGAGCTATGACTCATTGGCACAATGTGTAATATGTAATAACATCATCCCTGGCTTTAGACTGTGTGCTTCCCCATACTATGTTGCTTTTGGTCAGAAATATGAGTTTGTTTTATCCAAAAAAGTTTCTTTTCCTTGGCAATAAAGTGTCTTTCCATAAGTTTTTGTGTTCTGTCACTTTTTTTAATTTCTTTTGGGTTGGTTGATGGATGGGTGAAGTTCAAAAACATCACATGCTCACCTTGTAAATGAATGCCATTGCAGGTTTAGCAGGACTCCGTGTTGGTTATGGAGCATTTCCCTTGAGCATCATTGAGTATCTTTGGAGAGCTAAGCAACCTTATAATGTTTCTGTTGCTGCTGAAGTTGCTGCATGTGCAGCATTGCAGAACCCTACATACCTTGAGGTTGAATTTTCTTTACATTAATTTATGTGATGCATTATTAATAGAATTCTCTAAATAAGTACACATAAAGTTTATGTTTGCTTTTTTGTGCATGAGCGCAATATGTAACACTAGTGCCAATCTCTACAGAATGTCAAAAATGCTTTGGTAGAAGAGAGGGAAAGACTTTTTAAGTTTCTGCAGGAAGTGCCATTTCTCACACCATTTCCAAGTCATTCTAATTTCGTTCTTTGTGAGGTTAAATCTGGAATGGATGCTAAGAAGATCAAGGTATGTGTTGGTACTGTGTGTCAATTGTTCACATTGTGAATTTGCAATTCATTGTATAATGTTTAGCTTTGACTTTTTGGTTGCCTTTTTCGTAATTTTTTCCCACTAAGCTGTCTGATTTGAATTAATCAGCAATGTCAAGGGTAGTGATGAGCTTTCAAATTAGGTTGCTGACTAGGACACAGACATCTTATACAATTGAGTATCTTGTGTGGACAAATTTATTTATTTTATTGGTTTCACTTGAATGAACGGACCAAGTATAGATATTGGTAATTTATATAGTATATCTTATTTCAATTATAGCTGTCCATGGCTTGAGTTGTAGAAACGTTTCTGGAACTATTTTATGTTTTTTGTTTAGGGTTTTCCATTAAAGTAGGGAATTCATTTAAGAGTCTTAAGTAGGGAAGTGCATCAAGCCAGGATGCCCTCTAGTAGAGGATTGTCTCAAGTAAGGAATTGCATCAATTGTGGTGTAGAGGATTGTCTCAAGTAAGGAATTGCATCAATTGTGGAATTCCTTTGTGTGATTTGAGAATAAGTGTCCTTTACCCAGGTGGCACAAAGAAACCTCAACTTCAAGTCAAATAAAAGAATTCCACACTTGACAAGGGGGTGTTTGGGAGTACGTTTCAAAAGTGCTTTTGAAAAAAAAATGAATTTTGGTTTGCTTTAAATTTTTTTTTTTGGTGTTTCAGATCATTTTGATGTACTTATATTAGTGTATATATATATATATTATTTTAATACATTTCCAAACAAAAATCATTTTGAAAAACAACCTCTACCACACTCTCAAATAAGCACTTAATTTCCTACTTGTGTTCATTCCCTACTTGAAAGAATTCCCCATTAGAAGGAAATTCCTCTCCATATTGTAACTGTAATTTAGTTGTCTTGTCAGATTTTGCTCCTATAACATGAAGATTTAAGCTTCAATAGTCTTAATATATGAGTTTTGGTTATTGTTCCAAGTATTTTCATGAATCAATTGTTTGATTTTGTTTATCAATATGCTAAAGGCCCTCCTCTGTGCGCGGTGAACATTTCATGCTGAAATTTTACCTGTATTGCAGGATGATCTTGCTAGTATGGGAGTGATGGTCCGTCACTACAATAAGAAAGAACTGAAGGGTTTCATTCGAGTATCTGTTGGGAAGCCGGAACAAACAGATATACTGATGCACTGTCTCAAACGCCTTTCTTGATTTGCTTCCCATGTATTTGTTAAAAGGACCTGTTCAGAAGCCTGATCAAATAAAGATCTATCTGATATGGTATGTCACTGGCCCCGTGTTTTTTTAGAGTACTTGAGGAAAATCTTTTTGTAACAAATTTAATGGCCAGTGAATATTATGGAATTCCAAAAACTTTTGGATTTCCCATTTAGTAAAAAGCTGCTGAATCTTTTATTGCTAATAACTTGAATTTGAATCCTGTCACGTTGTTGCCAGCCATAGTATTGTTATATTGATCATTGACAGGAAGCAAGGCATCATTGCTTTGTTGATGGTAAGAGCAAGTCTAATGGCAAAAGCTATTTTGGAGAGCCAAATCTCTAAAATGACTTTTTGAATAGTGTATATATGACTTTTTTGTTGATGTGTATTCCAATAGTAAAAGCCATTTTGGAGAGCCATTTTTTTTTATATTATTTTAAATATAGTGCAATTATTTTAACTGGATGTCATAGCACCTTCTGTATGCCAAATGTGGAAACGCAACATAGATTGCTTTCTGGGGAATAACTTTAAGCTTTAGGCATATTCTTCTCCACTTGAAGGAAAAATAGCATATCGTTTATATCATTACAAAGCTAAAATATTCCACCAATAGGGCTCAATTTTACTCTACTTTCCAGCTTAAGGTGACGAAGCAGTGATAGAGAGAGCGGGTCAGAAATATTATAAAATGCTAGGAAAATATATAGAAATCAGTTTTTAATTTAATTATTTTTTCTTTTCTTAGCCAATGTAGATGCTGTTTATAAGTAAAAAGAATTCTTCTTTTTCCTTGAAGTGGAAAAGGTCTCTGTCATTTGATTAGTGAATAAAGTAGATTGTAATGTAATAATCAATTCCTACCTGGCCTTTATATCAAGTCAGATTGCTATTGAAAAATACTGTTCTGAACTGTTATATCCTTCGCTCCATTTGTTGCTTTCGTCTCTGAATCTTCCTCCGGAGTGATCCAAACTTGTATAAAGACCAGACCACCTTGAAACAGTTTTGTTACACCAGTTTTTGTCTTAAATGATGAAAAGGGTGCTGCATGCTGCATGCTTTTCTCCATTTTTTCTCAGAGAAAAAGAACCATCTTCTATCCACATTGAAGAAGCAATGAATTCCTTTTCCTCTCTTCTTCAGGATATCAAGAACCTAGAATCCTCATTGACCAAAAACTCTTTATCCCTTAGATGGTGTTCAGAAGCCACAAATCTCCTCAGGAAGATGCACTTTCAGTTTCTTGATATGTTCCAGGAGTCTGAGGTACCCATATTCTGGGATGGGGGGAAGTATGTGGATGAGTACATGAAATATTCTTTACATATCCTGGATTTCTGTAACTTTATGCGGTCAGCCAATTCTACGATGGACAGGTACTGTTTACTAGTTGATGTTGCTGTTAAACACATTTCTGATGAAGGGTATTCAGGTTCTGCCATGAATATGGCTGAAATTGAGAAATTAGAAAGAGAATGGCTGAAGCTTTATGGCATTGAGAACTGGAAAAATGTGAATCTATACAGGACCGGAAGACCGAAAACAGAGACCAAGGATGATATATTTCGTGCAGCACATGTTGTAAGAAGAACCATGAATATTCTATGTCTGCTCTTGTTTTGTGCAATATTCTATCCAGTTTCAATAGAAGTGGATGAGGAGGTTTATAGAGATTTTCCTCAACTAAACTCATTCTCATCTGCACTGAGGAAGCTTGTTCGTTGCTTCTCGAGGAGCGAAAAGGCGTCGACGACAACTCAAGGCCAGTTTTAGCCGAGACAAAAATGGTAGAGACTGCAGTCGAGGAACTTAGAGGTGAGATCCTGAATGGTGGTGTGCCTCTGAATAAAGAGAAGTTGAAAAATAACAATCGATTCACTGCAGAATAGTTCCTTGGCTCTGAAGGAAGGCCTCGGAATATTTGATTCTGCTGTCGATGAGCTGTTTCAGGAGGTCGTGAAAGGAAGGAATATGATTCTGGGTTTGGTTGCTTCAAGCTAGAAGAATTCTGACATGAATATATTATTTTTTTCTCCCATATTTTCATCAAAAGCATTTATGCAAATTACATTAAAAATTAAAATAGGAAGAAACAGTCTTGTGCCTGAGGTTTTTGGTCGAGAATTTGGTGATTGACGAAGCCTTTTCTTGTGCACGAGGGAAAGATCAGCTAAGATACACATTTGAATACGCTTATTAATTGTATAATTCAATGAGACTCCAAATATCACAAGCTGAAGAATGTTGACTAGTCAAATGGCTGTTGCTTTCCACGTGGCTTGAGAAGCAAGGTGTTGGCTGTTTACAAGTATCCTTGTTCTTCCTATGCAAGTTTGAGAATATACTAAACAGAATTACCAGCCGTTGACTAAACATGTGTGTGTATATATATATATATGTTAAAGGATAGTTCATTTGAGTCATATTTTTTAGTTTTATTTGTTTCATAAATAAAAAAATATTTTCCTGATTTTTTCCTTCCATTAAAAAAAAATTAGACAATTAATACTCACGATCAATCTCCATGATAATAGGTTTGAATAATTCAGAATATAGGTATGTTATTAGGGACATAATGATAATATCTAACACGTCAAGCATGTGCCCCTTTGCTATCATCTGTTCAATGTTTCTTTTCAGGACCAACAAGGGTGTGTTTGGTATTGCGATTTTTGATTGTGGTTGAAGTTTTTTAAAAATAGTTTTATAAAAAAAACTTTAAGTTGTGGTTTATAATTAAAATTTAAGTATTTGGTTAAAATTGTGGTTGAGTTTGAGGTTTAATATAGAATAAGAAAATAAAAAAAAATCATTCAAATAAGAAATTAAAAATATAATATGTAAAATAAAAATAATAAAATCTCTAAACTAAAAAAATAGTTAGGATTTTTTCCTTAAAAAAATAGAAAAGGTAAATAATATAAAAAGTTAAGATTTTTTTCTTTTGATCTATTTTTTTTAGATACCGTGACCCACACTCTCGAGTTAGAATCTTTGTTTTAAGCAAAATTTGATAGTCGTTGCAGGGAACGGTACAAGTGGATGCAAATCCTTTTGAAAAACAGCTAATTAACTGTTTTTCTTCCACCAGCGGTTTGTTTGTTTTTTTCCTGTGGGATCCATACAAAATTTCTGGGTTTTAACTTTTAGTCAACACTAAAATAGAAAACTTTTTTCTTTCAAACTCTGTTTGCACCACAAAAACAAACACCCACTTAATTATTCCCGCAGCCTCATGCCATGTTTTCTACTCAATCCTCCTCTCCTATTAATAAATTTAACATATTAAATTTAACAAGATTTAATATATAAGTTTAAGATTTGCATAAACTTGTTATTATTTTGTATGTAATTATATCAAATAAAATAATAACAATAAGACTTGAATAAAATTCAAATTTATAATTACAAGATTAATAAAACTTTAATATCATATAAAAAACCATCTTAACTTAAAAAATTAAACAATGATTATATAATATCTCAAGATAAGATTAATATTATTATCTATCACTTCTTTTCACATTTTAATACCATATATATCCAACAAGTTGATAATAAGCTAAAAAATTAAATAATGTGATTATATAATATATCAAGATAAGATTAATATTATTATCTATAATTATTTTTTTAATACTAGAAAACTCACCTTCGGAAAGCACACTTTTAGACTCATATAAGTGGGTAAGACCCTAGCTGTCCCAGACTCTTACAAGAGGGGTGCACATCTTGACTCTAACTCAAGACCTGTTACGCAAATCACACACCCTCTGCCATCATGTCACACCCCTTGGAAACATTATTATCTATGACACTTCTTTACTCATTTTAAAACCATATAAATCCAACAAGTTGATAATAAGCTTGTCAATAATGGATGCATGATTTGTTGATCTTCCAAGCTAGCCTCCAAGATTTGTTTTCAGGATAATCTGCTTTTGCTGTTTGTATATTGTTTTGATTGCATTATTGGTGGAATAAATTACATCGTCCCTGCTTTTATAAAGTTTTAGAAATGGTGTCTTGTTGGTATCTTTCGAAAAATCCAACGGCATTACACTTTTGTCATGCCTCCTCTTCATTTTATTGTGATTGGATATCCAGTCATGGCCTCATCGGTTCTTCATGTGTACATAACACTGGTTCGAGTTAATTTGAAGATTATTTTTATTTTATTTTTTATCATTTATCTCAATGTACTTACTAAGCTTAAAGTGTTGATTTCATGGTTATAAATTTTTCTTCTTCTATCATACTTGATGGTGAATTTGGTGAGCCAACTATTTATAATTTATGTTAATGGGACAACAACCTAGATAAATACACAAGATCTATGGGCTATAAATACATCATGGGACCTTTATAAAAGAATATTCACAGCAATTATTCTCTACTGCATATATATTTTTAAAACATCTATCTCTAGAATATTACTACTCTCTTTCTAAAATCATATTTATTTAAACATTTTAAGATATCAGGGAATTAAACATAAATCATTTTACCCTACCAAGTACATGACATCTGCTTGGATTTTAAGATATCATCAAACCTGTTAAACAAAGCCTAGGCAATATCAATGTATTAATAGTTCATCTTGGGTGAGGAATGTAAGGCAAGTAAATTTGAGTTCTCAAACAGCAATTTCTATAAAAGAAGAATATATATCGTACAAGCCCCTTGTACATCAAAATTTGTTACAGACAATAACCAATTTTGATACCCAAAATCAAATAATTTTTCTAAATCAATGAAGGATAGAGTGTAGCTCTAGCGAATTTAATAGTACAAAAGGCAATGGGTACATTGCTGGCCTTGAAATGAAGCAATAAATGGAGAATTGAATCGGTACAGTGAAGACAAACTAGATCACAAATTACTTTTCCACAGAGATGTATTTAATTGAAGTCAGAGTGAGACTGCAGTAGTATTACTTACCCCAAAAATATCGCCATTAAAACATTTCTTCTGCTTTGTACTTTCCTCGCATCTTAATTGCCAATTCAGAACAGCATGATAGCCGACCATCACTTTTACTGCAATATATTGGGGCATTACCACCGTCAGGATCCCAATCTGAGCGTAGCAAAAATTAATTTACAGACATGGTCATCTGGCGAAAGATAAATTCAATGTGTTTCATTCTGTTGCTTCCTGATGAAGAGTACTTCGCTTCTCATCTGATCTGTGACGAAATAACTTCGCTATGGCTCTCCTCTCGCAATCCTGCAATATAGAAAAAATCATGATAAAAAAAAGTGGTTTCTAGATTTCTTAGAATTGTAAATCATGGGGAGAAAATTAGCTTATGACTACTTGCTTTATCTGGAAAATTTACTGCTATTTAAGGATTTCATTCACTTTAGCGGAGATAAATTCGAGGAAAAAGATACACTTCTTCACCTTGAACATATTAAGATAAAATGGTTTGCCAGGATTCATTCTTCTGAATTTCTGGTATGTAAAAGCGAAACTCAGCTGATCACGAGGAGTAAAGCGATCAACCTCATTGAACCAGAGACAAGAGAATAGGTTTGACATTGGAGTGTGCGCTCTCACAATTAAAGACCCTTCAGGTACATCTATAGGCAGTACAAAACGTCTTGTTAAAAAAAAACAGTAAATAAGGATCATGAGTGAATTATAAACCTGAAAACTATGAGACAGAATCTTACTGCTGGGAAGAAGCTTGTTTGGATCAGAGACATTGAATCGTTTTAGCCCATCGGCCTGATAAGAAGCAAATTGCTGGTCTATAACAGTGTGATTATACTTGTTCAGTTTTTTGTTTTGAGCAACCTCTTCCCATACACAATGGCGATCATAGTGATTAGAAATGGCATATTCATAACCTTTTCTCCACAAAAAATACTCAAGAACTAGAAGAGGATCAACTTGAAGACGTAATTTGCTATCCAACCAGATTGAATACCTGGAAAACATTTATATGCAGATTATAAGACACAATTATTAGTTCACTTGTTACTTTCAATGTTACAGCTGTTTAAAGCAGTGATCACCAGAATGATGATCCAAAATCTGTGAGGATCCTGGACAGTTGTTTTGGTGTGAATCATTCCATGTGCAAAAAACACCATAACATGCCCACTGAAATAGTGTACTGGATAGTATAGAAATACCAATTTAGATTTTTCAAACATGGTGATTTAAATGTCATAAATCAGAGTTCCAAGAGGACTATGCTGCTGCTTCTGGAACCAGTGTTGGAACCATGGTTGCTAGAGGTCCCTCGATGACAATACTGGAGATATTTCAAAAGCAAGAAATGAATGGCCTTGTGTATCTTCTACCTCACTGATCTTTTGTCAGATCATGCTACTCAATACAATTTATATGATTCAGTCAAAATAAAAATAAAATAAAAAATGAGCCACGTATAATAAGGGGTGTGATACAAAAGACCACTTAACTATAAACCCCTCCATCATATTTATTGAGGTATCCATCAGAGGGACAGCTTAACTATATTAGGTGATCAAACATGCAATCAGTTTCTCACAAATTGTAACTTATTCTTTGAAGGACACGGTACTGTACTATTCCAATTCTATTTTGTTCTTCTCTCCCTTTAGCAGTCATTAAATTCAGTCCACTGACTCCACAGCACAAACAGCTATCACAGGGCATTTAAAAGTTAATTACATTACTAAAGCAACAATTCAATTCTGATTCTCACCTTGCAGAAGGGAAAAGCCTGTGTGGCAGCAATTTTGGCACTTTACCCACTCTCCGCATATCATTATATGGTAGATTCTTCACCACCACAATCTTCCATAAACCTACAAAACCTGCTGTATCTGGAATGTGGCCTTCTGAAATAAGTGTTTGCAAAGTAACTTCATCCATGAACATTACAAAGCAGACATTTTTCCTTGATAAACGAGTGACCTAAAAGAAGGATAAGAATTTATTATCAGAATTGGGTTCCACAACACGCGTCGCAAGATAGTGATTAAATCTGGTCTCTGTAATGATAGAAAGCGTCGCACATGATGATTCTACTTTGTAAGCATCTCAGAGAGAGAAAAAAGTGTATGGAAGATCGCATAAGAGGCTCATCAAGAGCAAGATAGGAAAATAAGAGCCAAAGTCCAATAAAAGGAAGAAAAAAAAGGAATCTTAGTTGAATATTCATTCATGAAATACCATGGTATGCCACACATTTCTAATAGAAAGAGAGACTGAAAGACAGAGACTAATAGGTAGCAAACAGTTGAACTAAGAAGTGAAAACTTAGTTAGCTTCTGTCTCGTAACTAGATCATGGATATATGAAGCTAACAAAGCACAAGAAATCAATATTCCCCCCCCTTCTTCATATGATATTTAATTAAGATGCCCTATGGGGACTAAATGGTACATCTTGTCCAAGGCTTATAGAAAAACCTCATTTTTTATTTTTTTATGGCCAGAAGACAGCATATAAAACAAGCTAATTTATATTTCCCTTGAACAAATAGTTGTTTTTTTCCCTGCTCCCTTGTTTACAGCAAACTATTGTGGAGGCCTTACTAGGAATTTCACATCACAAGTCCAAAAGACTGGAAGGGACAATTTTAATTGCCTTAGATCTCTACTCTCTAATCAGTGGATGTCTTATTCTCCAACATTTAATCGTGTTCCACTTCTCATACAATTTGTTTTATTACAAAAACATAAAAATAAAAAAATCAATGACATACATTTAAAATTCAGAGTCAAGACCTGCTTATGGTTTTAGCAGATGGCATGAAAACAGAAATACATTTATTAGCAATCATCTAGTTGGTACTGAGCAAGTAAATTTTTTTCTCTTTAAAACCTTAAGAAGGGAGACCATGTATATTTGCAATCACTGAACTATATCTTTGTTCAATTTACAACTCAATACACACACAATTATCAATGTCATCAATCCCCCATAACAAACTTAACAAGTGATAATGGAGAAACTGATTAGGGCCAGAGATATGCAACAAAATATTTATGTATACTTAAATTTATAAATGAAAAGTCCAAGTACCATTTTATTTGCTGGTGACCTTAAACGATCTGAATTCCCAAAGATGCAAGAGATCACGGCAATATGGCATCTACTTATATAACTCGCATCATCTTCTGTCAAATCAAATCCTGTACTTGAAGATCCTTCAGAACCTTTGACAAAACCACAGTTTATTTTTTGATCATGTGCCAAAAAAGATTCTTCCCGTTCATGCAAGCTCTGATGCCCAGCAAATCTGGGCTCCCATTGCTCTTGTCCATCAGGCTTGTCCTCTATTTCAGTATACTGTAAGGAAAATCTTGCAAACTTCCGACTTTCAAAAGGCTCCACAAGCCTTGTTGTAGAATTTAGAACTTTCATCCCACAAGAGGAACCTGAATAATTCAAGCATGACAAGCAAAAATTTTCCAATCAAAACAAGCCCAAATTGTTATTCAAACATAGACAGACAAAAAACCCATCAGACCACCTGGAAAAATTTTCTTACCGGGAAAAAAAAGCACAAGAAAAGAAATTTCCTCTACTTTAATCTGATCTCAAGATACCACATTTTTGGGACTCTTGACATTCTATTTGGATTTATCTCTCAATATGTAGATAAAAAGAAATCTGTTCAGACCATAACCTCATGACAAGTTGCCTTCCAGAAAACTCTAGTCCACTTTCCTTTTACCGACCCATTTTCAAACATCTCTGGCTTGCCATTCTTTTTATCAATTTTCAAAATTCTGCTTTGCTTAGTTTCATTAAGCAAATCCTGATCTAATTCTGAAAGACATCTCCAATAAATCTATTTCCAAAATCACCATTACAGCCGTTTTAACCCAGGAATCAAATTTCTGTACTGAGATAAGGGGCTTAAGCATATTCACCTGAACACTCCAAGACTATAGCATTGGTCGAACCAAGCGGCCAAATAACCAATTGTCCAAATAAACAGCAGGAACAACACACATAAAAGAACATATACCGTGCACATATATTTAAACTAACATGTAAAAAGCCCCTTTTGATGATTAATTTGTGAGCACTCAAGCTAGTAAAACTAAATGTTCAGTGCAAACAAACCAATCCAATCAGACAAAAGAAAAATTTCCTAAAATTGGGCAGAGACCTATTCTGTATTACCAATTAAAGCATTATCCTTGACAAGCTCTAATTGCCTGGCCACAGACATGCCTGAACAGAAGGCTAACTTGTAAAAAGGGGTTAAACATTCTTGACAGCATGCAAAGAAATGAATTTATATACTATTTTGTCCCTTTTTAAGATGAGCATCACCATCCAGAAACAAGATACATGAAGCAAAATGCACAAGGCAATATTAAAAGTTCTCTTGATATCAAGGTTTCAATATGTAACACTTATGCCTTTGCGTGCAAACATAAAAAAGAAAAATATAGAAATTACCAGAAAATTTGCGGCGCTTTGATTTTTTCTTTGAATCTGACCGGGATTTACTTGTAGAATGACCACCAATGTTATGGACATTTCTAGAATCAGTGTCACCATCATCTGAATTTTGGGAATTCAAAGAACCCTTCTCTAACAAACTCATGGAATCTTCCTGATTGTCCTTGGCAATATTTTGATCCTTGGTTTCAGCATCAAGGAAATTAGATGATGCTCTATTATCTTTGATATGAACTGTTGTTTCATTGGAGCGGTCCTCCTTGTTAGGTTCAGAATCACCACTATATTCCTCCATATGGCGATCATGAGAATCTATACCATCATCATACTCATTCTCACTATCAGCTGCTCCATTCTGATCCACAACATCCTCATCTTCAAGTAACGGATTTTTTATCTCATTTTCTTTTCTCAATTTTCCTGTGTTCTTCAAAGAAGCCTCATACTCTTTTTCATACTTCTTCAACTCTTTGCGCCCATCTTCATTATACAACCCAGCTCCCTTTCTATCTTCAACTCTTGGCACCTCCTCCTTGTCCTTCTTCACTTTCACTGAATTATGACCCTTCTCACTAGATTCACCACCCCTGGAAAGCTTGCTATCATTATCAACATCATCCTCATTGTAATCTTCATCCCTTCTCCTATCATCCCTATCCCAATACCTAGAATCCCTTTCATGTCCCACCGAACCATGCCCAAACCCAAGAACTTTAATACTATCAGTACGTGTAACATTTGCAAGAAAATCATTATTTTTTATCTCATCGTCCTCAACACGATTGTCATTTACATCTGCACCGAAAACATTTCCTAAAATTACATCCTTAACAAGATTCACTTTCAAAATACAAATAACAATTAAAAACCATCAACACTCAAATAAACTTCATGTAAGTATGCACCAATAATAGTTTTCCACCTTTCAATTTTCACTAATCATAGTTCAATTGCAAATTAAGCAACATTGAAAATACATTGAAAGATAAATTGAGCTAAATTCAAGAACCTTTAAATACAATGTAACTACAGTAAATCAAAATCAGCTCTCAGTTTATTACGCATTACTCACTGTGCTTCCAATTTCACTTTCTCTCATTTCCACACTTTCCCAGCACAAACAAATTTAATGAAAAAAATAAAATAAAAAATGATCGCTGCACTAAATCTCTCTCTTTTGAGTAGCAGCTAACTAACTAACTACAATATGTAATTCAATTAAAATCAGACCAAGCTCTGATTCACTCCAAAATCAATAAATAAGCTCTCCGTTTCTCACACTTTCTCAGAACACAAACAAAACAAAACAAAATTAAAACAAACCTTTATTACTACTGCTATTATCGGTGGAGAGGAAATAGTAAGCTAAAACAGTAACAACAAGGACAAGGCACAAAAACACAATGACCGCACCGACCAGCGATAACCCGCACCCGACTATTCTTGTCGGATCGGTAACCTAATCTTCTAATCCGACCCAACTTGTGCTGCTGCGAGCTAGACGACGACGCACGAACCCCGATGGATACGTGATCCGACGTACCGTTTGAGTAATGCCTGTACTGCGCCATTTTTCAAAACATTTGCAAATTACTAACAGTAATAACAACAATGTTCACTCAAATTTTTTTAGCTGTATCTGATTGTAGATTTAGAGAGAGACAGATTTGAGGGGTATGGTTTGGTAAATTTAAGAAAAACTGAGGGTAGATTTTGGGAAGTTTCAATTTTATTCGGAGGTTTTGATATAAGCTAAAGCTTCAAAAGCAATCGAAAGAAAAATTAAAATTAACAAACACCATTTGCGGGATTAACTCGAGTTTTTTTTTAATAAAATATATTGTTAATTTTATTATTTAATATTTGATTGATTTTAAATTAAGATTTATAATTATTATTTTTATTTTATAATAGTTTATCTTGAACTCATTACTTCATTAATGAGTTTATCGGGTTAACATGAGGTGATTTTAAGTTATTTTTTGTTTTTATTTTAAATTGATTGTTTTTTAAATTGACTATTCAACATTCAACATTGAATTAATTATAAATAATTTTTTAATTAGACTTCATAATTTTTTGTTATTTTCTTTTTGTGAGGGTTATTTTAGTCACATGACTTAAGTGAAAGGTTAGGTGGGTTAAATAAGGTTGACTCAAAAAAAAATTCAGGAGTATTTTTAAATTACATTTTTTTCTTCTCAATTTTAACTTTTCAATATTAGGTTGATATGTAATTAAGCTTTATAATTTATTTTGATTTACTTCATATAAAGTCATCTCGATCTTATGATCCCGAAGTCTTGGATTTTGTAAGTTAATCCGGATTGACATGGGTTGATCCAATATATTTATGTCTTAATAATTTTTTGAAAGAAAATTATGTCTTGAAATTTATTTTTAATGAAACTATATTTTTTTTGGTATAACCATCCAGTGTCCGGCTACTGCCGACTAATCCGGATTCGAGCCAAGTGAGACCCTTAAAGGCGACAAAGCTCTCCCACATAGCGTCGCTGCATACCAAGGTCTCGAACTCGAGACCTTAGTTAAGCCAGGACACCCCTTTGCCAGCTGACCTACACGCTCGGTGGTATGAAACTATATTTTTAACAGTTATCCAGGTTGTCTTTGAACTTATAAAGTTGATAGGGTCATATTGGATCAACCCTTACACGATTTAAATCTTTTTTCTACTAAAAAACACGTTAACAACACTTGAATTTTTTTAGATTAAAAAAAGAATGAATTTAACCCACATAATAGAACAACCAATAATCTAGTATAAAAGCTATTTAGACATCTAACCTATCTATAATTCTTAAATTTTAGATGTTATACTTTATTAAACAAAAAAGAAAAAATATAGTATATCTTCCAATCCTAAATGCAAAAAATATAAGAAACTCTAATTTGTGTGGAAAATTACTTGAGCCTAAAATATTGTTCACTCTCTCAAATTTCACCATGGACTCACTATGGCAATTTCTTCTTTCTTATTTTTTCTCATTTTGGTTCTCGAGTCTTGTTTTCTTAATCGATTGCATCCTTTTTTTAGGCCCAAATTGAAGCTGAATTGCTTCAAAAGCATTAAGCAAGGGTAAGATTTAAATAGCATTAATTAAAATGGGTCGTAGAGTTCACTTTAGTCCTTAAGCTTTTAAAATTATAAACTTTTGGTCCTATTATATTTCAAAAATTCAATTTTAGTCAAAACCTGTTTTTTCTTAAAATTTAGTCTCTTGTTTGAGAGAGAAGAGAGAAAGTTATTGGATTTCGGTGGTATAAAGAGAGCGTATTTGTTAACACTAATTCCAACCATAAAAATAACTCAATTTTAGAGTAAATATATTCCGTTTGATGAAGGAAGTTTATCTTAGGTGTTATTTACTCTTAAATTTCTCTAAGATAGTAGATCTAAACGTAGAAATGTTTTTGAATTAATGTTGATTTTTGGTTTCTGAATCGATTTTTGGTTTCTGAATCGATTTTTGGATTTTTTAAGCACTGTCATAACACATTTCTGGGTTATTCTCCAAAATCTACTAAAAATAAAATAAAAATAAAAAAAATAAAAGGGTCTGAAATCAGTAGAAAAATCAAGGTGGAAATTTTGGACTTTTACGAAAGTCTGATCGTACCTCTTTTGTGCTAAAAATTGAAAGAAAATACAGATTCAAGGCTAAGTCAATTGATTGAAATGGGGGGATACAACGAAATCAGAGTCATCATAAGATAAATGACCAAATTAAACTTTGGTAGAAAAAAAAAAAAAGAGTCAGACCATGTGTCATATTGTCACTATTCATTTCCTTCCCCAATTTTTCGTCGAAAAAAATTATGTTTTGGTACCATTTTTGCAGGTATATATTTAATGCTTTTACATTTCATTAAATTTGACAAACCTTGCGTGAAAATAATCATTTGATTCTTGATCATACTAGTGTATGATCAATTTTGATTGATTGATACCAAATGCGTGTCAGTTCAACCCTAAAATAACAACTCAGGTAGCCTGCTGTAGATGTCAAATTCAACAATTCATGAAACTTACTTTGAGACAACGATTAGGATGGTTCTGCTTTGAACCAAAGAATGAAATTTTATCCCATTATAGACTAGATTATCCTTTTCCTCTAGTTATAATTAGAGATGAAATCTATGGCCTGAAGGGGGAGAAATCAGAATAATTTGACATATATTTCATAAAAAAACAAATATAACATATTCTCATGTTTTGAAATAAAAATTGGATACTATAATTGATTTATGATTATCAGTTATAATTTGACCAAAATATCAAAAACAATTAGCAATCATTTTGTTTTAGCTATGAGAATGTAAAATTACATTGTAAAGTACACCCGTAGATAGAAAAATTTTTTTTTTTTTAAAATGTGATGTTAAAATTTTCAAATTTTAGAATGATCAGGTTTTCAAATCTCAATGAGGTAGAGACTCTCTCACAAAGAAAGATCTACTTCGAGCCTTAGGAAGATCAACAAATAGAAAATCTAACTTAGAAAATAATCAAACAACAATGTAACTTACCTTGGTAGGGTGCACTGAGGGTGATGCGTCTTCCCCTTGCACAACAAGTCCCCTTACTCGGACTCTTGCAGATTATTAGGTTTTCTTGTGACCTTAATACAAGGTGTCGACTCATAAGAATTATAGTCATTATTTTATGATTATAAAACCCATTTTTATCGTGCGTTGTCTCCCTCTCTTGAGATGGTAGGGCGCGAAGCGCGAAAAAACATTGTCGCCACAAGCTCATTTACAAGTTTATGAAGGTGTTTTGAGTGTTTTATATGTGTTTTTTTCTTTTAAAAATTTGTCTTCAACTTATATTTTTTTTTAAATTCCTAATAAATACAGCTAAAATCTAAAAAAACCAATTGATCAACTCAAAAGAAATTTCAAAAAAGTCTAAAATCAAAAAAATCATATTAAACTTATCTCACAACCTTGATCTACACTATATGGAAGTGTGATGGTCTAAAAACACCGTAATAGGCATTGATAGTAAGATCGATCTTTTTTTGTTGCTTGATTGTAGTGAACCGATAAACTAATCTCTTCTTCATCATTTTTAAATGACTTAATCTCTTTTTCTCAATGGCCAAACAACAACTTTTCTAGTGAATTTGAGGTTGACCAGAAAATATCTCCTTATTTTACACCTTGGTTTTCTTTTGTTGAATTTTTCTTTTCTTAATAAATTTTAAAAAATGTGTCATTAATTCGTGCAATTAAAAAAAATTAAGAATGAAATTAAAAAAAAAACTTTGTGTTATTATGGATTGCTATAATGACTTACCCATCTTAGTATATTTTGTAATTTCTCCAAAACATTATGTTACTTTTTTCCTTCTTTTTTTATTTTTATTTTTGGTTTTTAGGATTTCTTAATACCCAAAAAAGAAGAAAAGGGGTGAATATACTCCCTCTTCAAACAAAATTTAAATCTTCATCATTTAGTTTTGTAGAAATCACCTTCTCATAGTTTAGTTAATTGTTTTTTTATTTTTTATTTTGTCTTCATTTAAAAAAAAAAAAAACTAACTAGGTTCACACAATTTTTAAATTTAAATGAAAAAAATATAAATCTACCCTCATATATAATATCACCCAATAACCTATATGAAATGTCAATCTATTATATTTCAAAAATTATTTTTCTCTTTTAAAATCACGATTTTTCTCCCTGAATCAATTCAATTTTCTTCATTTTAATCTGCAAATCTGTTGTTGGGGATCAAAATCTTGCAACAAATTAAAATCCACTTCTTCAGAGTATTTCAGTTAACCTTATTTAATAAAGCTTTTTCATAATTCTTTGATATAAATTAAAATCCACAAATGAAAAAAATATAATATCCTCATGTATATATCTTTATATCATTGAATTGTTTGATAATCCGAATAAAGTGTTTTCTTATTTTTTACCTTTCTTTTGTCTTTGGTTTATTATTATTTTGCATTGTTTTTTTATATTATTTAATTTACCAATTAAACAAATTTTAACTTTCTTACCTAGTAATTTTTTTTATATAATCTTTTTTCCCAGCCCGCCACCCAAATCTGTTCTAAAAACTAATATGAAAAATTCCCTTGCAGGTCAATTCACTCAATTGAGAAAAAAAAAAAAGAAACGAGCAAACCAAGAGTTCGGTAGTGTTTGGGAAACATTATTTAATTTTTTTTTAATATGATAATATAAAAAATAATTTAAAAAAAAAAAAAAATAATTTAAAAAACAAACACAAACAACATGAAATGAAATAGCTGTTGGGTATAACGTAAGGACGGGGTTTCCCTGGGTGTTGCCTCCTCATATCCGTGGCTGAACCACCAGAACCACCTCTGTCTGGGTGTCAAGAAATTGAACAGTCTTCCCTTCATTCAGGTACTTATCATCTTGCTTGTGAATAATTTTCTACTACCTGACGATTTACCATACAAGTTCAAATGTTGATTTTTTTTTCTTCTTTTTTTTCTTATCCCTTTCTGCTTAGCTTAGCTTAACTTGGTAATCTCTCTAATATTTCTGTTTTTTATATTTTTTGAACTTATAAAATAATGATTTGATATAAAACAGTCTAGGATTTATGTAATTGTGTGCAAGATTGGAGCTTTATGTTAGAAATAAAGATGGACAATTTTCATTAGTATTGTGTATGATTTATTTATTTTTTATTTTCTTTGGCTGTTAAATGGTGTCTCTTGTTGTTTCTGTGAATGCAAAATGTATGTATATATGTAGAATTTGTTTGATGGGTACTTGCTACCTTGGAGACTGGAAATACATGGATGTTTATTTCTCTATTTTCTTTGTAAAATATCCAACTTGGAATTAAATTTCTTCCTGGAAAGAAGTCTCTCATGCAACTTATGACTGAAATCTCTTCCTTTAAAGGAAGTTTTCATGATTTTCTGATATGATCCTGTGCTCTGGCTGATCCATTATCAATAGTTTTCATTTGGTTGTGCTGTGAGATTAAAATAATTGTTTTTACATAGGAATGACTCAATGAGTGGTCTCCTGCAGGTTTGTTTTTTCTAGTAAATTGAATAAAGTAGCTTCAAATTCTTCCAAAAGAAAAAAATCTTATAGGAGTGAAGGGAGGCCATTTTTGTTTTACTATGATCTGTGTAGCTTATTTCAGTCCTAGTTCTCCTGTCAGAAATGTTGTGGCTGATGTTAGAAATGAACAGAGCATCCATCAAATATATGTTAGGTATCTCAACATAATTTATTTAACCATAGTCGCACTACTTGGATTAATAATCAGTCGAACAATTGATAATGGGATGGATGCTACGCAGATGTAATGCAAAAGGACATGCTTGCCAATGTTAAATGATAATATGTCTTTATGCTATGGCTGCTATTAATGCTTTGTTGAGCTAAGGAAATTAGAAGTTCTATTAGGGGAGAATTTTCTAATGATAATTATAATACAATGAAACTAATAATCATAACATAAAAACCACAGTAACGTTAATAGTAATATAGCAGTCATAATAGTTTTTACTCTTGCCTTTCTCTTCTTTTCATAAAACTTTGTTGCTTATTTCAATTCGTCTCCTTTTCCATTTGTCTAACTAAGTACTTCTCTTATCTTGTTGTTTGACAGTGCAGGGATGCTAGGAAGATCATTGGGTTCCCCTTTCTTAACCTTCGATACTGCAGCACGCACAAGCCGTGTTACTGTAAGTTCCATTTTGTGTCTCATTCCTAAATTGATTCCTAGATGCTTTGATGCACATACCCTTTACGCAATTTTCAACTGCCTTGTGAAGCAAATCAGCTTTTGAAATTGCATATGAGACTAAAAACATGATTAGGAATATTGTGTTTTGACCTGTTAAGAACAAGAGTGTGAGGGCAAACTAATCGCTGGACAGTACTTGTAACATCTTGATATTTGAATGACATTCCTGCTCTGGGAGACATTGGTTGAGTACATCTCATTCCACTAGTTGACCCTAGTAACTTTAAGTGTAGAATTTTAAATATTAAAGTTTGAAAGAGGAACAGAAGAAGATACTTTAATATGTATATCTAAGAACCAAGAACCATCCATAAATTTTTTTGCATCCAAAGTTGCCCTATAGGTCATATTGCCATGGTAATTGGTGGTCTCCCTACAACTACTAGACGCTGAAGTTTTAGATTAGCTGTGCCATTCACCATGATGCCCTTGAACTAATTGGCTAAGCTGATTTCTGTCTAGTGGAATCAAATCAAGGCCATGAAAATAAACATGACAAGGACCAAAACTCTTGGTGTTCTTGGTATAAAGACACACAAGCATGCTTGTGCTCATACATACATTGTTTTGGCTTGAAAGTGTCCTAGGTTAGATGACATTAAGGTAGTGGCATAGTGCTAATGTCCGATGTGGTTTTTGGAGAGAAAAAAAACACTTTCAAGAATGATTTTTCTCATGAAGCACCAACCATTTAGAACGTCCTCGAAACTGCATTTGCATTTTTTGCGTGGCCAATTTTTTGGAGAAATTAATTCGTTCCAGATATTTGCAATGTATTGATATTTCAAATCAATTGTGTTTGTTAAATAGTTTAATTTGTTTCTGAGAATTCTATTTTCATCTATCCTCTTACATGGGTTGCCATATGGTTCTTCACGTGCAATTGATTGGAGGCTTGATTTTGAAATGGAAATGTTATTTCCTAAAGGCAGTGTAACGTCTTTTTTAATGCGTCGTATATTTTTGAGCCAATAAAATGGAAAATTCTAACTTCTGATTGCAGCCTGATCTTGTAACAGCTGCTCCTAATGCTGCTGTCTCTGAACGTGAACTCCTTAGCTCTTCCATCAAATGTAACCCGAGGATACTGTACCTCCCATTTTTCTCGAAAGAAGTGGGCAATCCGATCTACTGACGCAGGTTGACAGCACAACTTGGAGTAATGAAGACAGGAAGACATGGGAAGCATGCAGAGAAGCTCTGTCTGCATTTAATTTCAATGCTGAGGAGAAAGACAAGATACTTGGAAAAGCATTTGGTAATGTCCATTCTCCTTACTGGGGTGAGCAACGAAAACAAGAAGTCCCCAAATTTGAAGTTGTTTGTGAAACGTTGGATTATCTGAGGAGCCTTGGTCTTTCTGATGATGACCTCTTTAAGTTGCTCAAAAGTTCCCCTGAAGTCCTTGGCTGTAGCCTTGAACACGATTTGAAAACTAATGTGAAGATCCTGGAGAAGGATTGGGGAATAAAAGGGAAATCTCTACAAAAGCTTCTTCTTCGAAATCCAAAAGCTTTGGGATATAATGTTGATTGCAAGGGAGATTGTATCGCACAATGCACGAGGTGCTGGGCACGGTTTTAGAGTCGAAATTTCAATCATTTTTTGCATACCAACACAAGGTTATCAGTAATGTTCTGTAAAAAATTTTTATTATGTATGTCACGTTGAATACACATTCTTGATGTATTACAGGTTAATGTATATCAATTCACACTGGGAATATAGTCTTTGAATGTCTTATAACAGGTGAATTTGCTGTAGTCATTTAGATGAAGAAAAAAAAACCCCTTCAAGATATCATACATGTTCATAACCATAGATACAATACCACAATCGAATCGTTGATTTCCATTGTTAGAAAATAATATAAATCATATTTTAAGGCTTTACTTAACAGTTTAAACTTTTAGGTGAGATGGTTTTTTAATATTGTATCAGAGCTTTGTTGACTCAGCAGTCACGAGTTCGAATTTCATCGCCCTCGTTCTATTTAATAAAAATCAAGCACAAGGTAATGTGGGTTTGCGTGCAAGTTTCAAGTCCAACAAGTTTTCACTTGAAGAGGCGTGTTAGAGAATAATATAAATTATATTCTGATATCTTACCTAATAGCTTAAATTTTTAGGTAAGATGGTTCCTTAATAAATATCGTAACCGTGTTTTCATTCAATAGCAGGAAATTCCGGCACCTGGGTTTCAAGCCTGGAACAGCAAGATAACCTCAGCAAATGGAGCATATTCCAGTGTTTTTTGTTTCTTTAATAAGCTGATCACACATTGCAAACCCAGCATATTAATATCCCAAAATTTTCAGGAAACAGGAGGACAAAGTATTTGCACCTCCTAATCCCTATAATTCAACCCACTTCTATGCCCATTAATATCCTAAAACTTTCCAGCCAATGCAAAGCTGTATCTCCCTTAATTGTTAGAAAGCAACACGGACCATCCAACCATGAGCAGCAAATTGCAACCTAAAAAGAACCCTAAATAGACTAAAGCCCTTGCTAAAACTATAAAGTTTACCATGCCCCTGAGTAGACAGCTCGCTCAGAATGGACAGAAAACAATATTTCTTCCTGTTAGGGTTGTATTTCTACATCAGTTGGCATTATCGAGGAAGATGATCACGAGCAGAAAGAGTGGTGAAACTCAGTTGAGGTTGCATGCAGCGATCCAACTTGATGGATTCATTTATCACACATTGCATCTACTTGTTGCCGGCAAAAGAAGACAAACAAGCAATGGCAACTCATTGCCCTCAAGACAACGGCAACGTGCATGCTTAATTATACGTATGTACATGTATTTGAAAAAAAACAATTTTAAAAAACACTATGAAAATATAAATTATAATACAAAAACAAACACTCACTGGTTAAATTAAACAGGTTGACGACATCAAATATCATGATTGTCGGTTTCTTTTTGTTTTGGCCGACATGTTTCATACTAGTTAAAAAAACAAGACAAAACAATATTGTTTTTATCTCGATTTAAATTCCAACCTGTTCTGAATTTTTCAGCCATATACCGGCCAAAACTTTCCGGTTTTATTCTGCCCGTTCCGTTTCAGCCAAATAGTAGTTTTTTAAATAATGAATAATTTTATAATATCAATCATATCTCTTAATCCAATTGTTAGATTGAGATAAAATTTTATGAGGAGTCTCTTGACATATATATATATATATATATATATATATATATAATGTTAAAATTTCAGAGCAATCAGAGAGTGTAATGACCTTGCAAGATTGATGATGATATTCTCGTAATATTATACATGTTCATAATTTTGTTCAGAAAAATCATTTTATTGTGTCTTTTTTAGATTAAATTGCACAATTCTAAATAATTTTATTTTTGGATTTGAACTCATATTTTTTATGAATTAGTATATCTAACTATATATATACATATATACATAAATAATACAATCCTGAAATGGTGTGCCAAAAAGCTCTGAAACATTCCGTTCCAATTAAAAAAACAAAAAAGCACCAACCAAAACTATATTGAAAACTTGTCAAATATACACTGTATACCAACGAATTTCAACATCTGAGATGTTTACTTGGTCATTACATTTAGCACCACAGAACAGGGAAGTTTGCTGGAGATCACACTAATCACGATGCAAGCAAGAACGTAAAAGGCAACTTCACCATTATAAATACTACCATAATTCAGCTTCCTAGTACCGCAGCCTCAACCAGCCTTTTCTGTGTCTCTACTCTCTCTATTCTGAAGCGTTTTCCTGTCCTAAGAAAGTTGGAAATGGTCAGTCCCAAGACAACATTTATCCTGGCAATACTTTGCCTGGCCCTAATGTACGAGGTAAATGCTCTTGCATTCTGTTCGATTTTGAACATTATCAGTTCTCGTGATTTTTCTCTCATCGTATCTCATTTTCCTTTTGATTCGATAGTTATCCATGGTCACCTCAGCCCCATTTTCTTGAGCTAGTGCTTGCTTTGTCTAATCAAATATTCTTCCAAAATTGGAATAAAAGGACCATTATATATATATTCAGCTTTAATTTCATTAAAAACGCAGTCCTGAGAGGAACAATCTGAAGATATATAATGGTCCTTAAATGAGTACTTTGTAGGGCAATGGATATGACTGGTGCTTTCAGGACTGATCAGTACCTGCTACTGCACTCTTGTTATTCTGTGTGTTTGACACTGTGTTTCAAAAACCCGATTAAATCTTTTTTTTTGAAAATTTCATAATCGTGGTGACCATTTGTTTCTGAAGTTTTTTTTTTACTTGACATTTCAGCTCCAGATCCATACTGTTGAAGCTGGGAAAATAAGTAAGAGCTTTTTTTTTTTTTATAATTGGAGTCATTCATTTATGATCTTATCAATTTGACAATGAATATTTATCTTGTTTCTCTCATTAAGAATACGAATCCTTTTTAGACAATATGGAATTTATGAATGGTTTGATCAGGTTCTGTGCTCACAGTTTTGTAGCATCAGAAAACTGAACTACCTAACAAGCCTGAATAGTGGGATGACCAAAATCATGTATGATTTGTGATGTATCATCATCATATATTTCCTTTTCCTTTTCTCTTTAACGCATCTGAAAGCTGAAGAAATACCATTTTGGCACTAAATTAAGAACAAGTCATATTCCATGATTTGTTTTTGGATTCGACGAAATCTCATCCCATGGAAAGCACACTTTGTGGGCCAGGTTGAGCGAGTAAAACTCCGTCTGTTCAAAGTTTTTACAAAAAATGCAAGTCTTAACTCGAACTCGAGACCTGCTGTGCAGATCTCAAACCTTTTGTCATCACTCCATGCTCTTTGGGGACCATATTCCATGGATTATTGTTAGCAGACATAGCACAAACTTAATCCAAATTTCAGACTTCGAGTCTTTGGAATTTGGATCAGTCATTAAGTAATTGAACTAAAATCAATTTACACAACCTTGAACACACAAAAAAAGATATGAGTGATCATTTAAAATGTCTTTTGAAACGATCCAGATTGCAAGTCCAAGTGTGAAAACAGGTGCAGCAAGGCATCAAGGCACAAAATGTGCATAAGGGCTTGCAACACATGCTGTCAGAGGTGCAACTGCGTTCCACCAGGAACTTCTGGGAACGAAGATACCTGCCCTTGCTATGCCAAAATGACCACCCATGGAGGCAGACACAAGTGCCCTTGAATCGATTCATACTCTTTCAGGCCTGGCTAGTGAATTCCTATGATAATCACAGGTTTCGTGTTTATTAAGGATAGCAGAAGAATAAAGCTTGGAGAACACAGTAAAGGATTTCTAGTCCAGTCCTTTATTGATATGTATCTTTAGTTTTCCAAGAAGGGTCAATCCTTAGACAAAGATCCCATGTTGTTCTGTAAATCTGGTTTCTGGTATCTTCTGTTGCCAGTTTTTCCAGTCCACTACTCTATAATCAGTTGTGTTAAGCACAGGTTTCGTGTTTATTAAGGATAGCAGAAGAATAAAGCTTGGAGAACACAGTAAAGGATTTCTAGTCCAGTCCTTTATTGATATGTATACTTAATTTTCCAAGAAGGGGCAATCCTTAGACAAAGATCCCATGTTGTTCTGTAAATCTATCATTTATATCAAGAAAAAATATATTGTTTTGTCTTCCAATTCTGCAACAACTCCTCTCAATGAGGCCTTGAAAAATCTTCAAGCTTACCTTGATTTTATTCCCTTATTAGGTACACATGGATTTACCAGCTAGGAAATAATAGAATCAACATTCAAAAGGGATTTGAATTAAAGAAATTTGAAAGACAGGGGTGTTTACAAGAATCGATCTTTTATGAAGAGGACGTGAATACACAGCAATATTTCTTACAGTACCAGAACAGAGCTAGTATTTATCATAGCAGTTGTATTGATTTGCGCAGACTGATTTTAATGTTAACTAGCCTGATCCGAGTTGATCTGTTTCCCATGATATGCTCTTCTATAACGGCAACTTCCTTGTGAGTTTATTGCCATCGGAGGAGGTACCATCTTGAGGTGAGTTTATTGCCTTGATTTGATTTGTTTCCATGATAAGCTCAACAGTCTTTAGAAAAATAATATAAATTATATTCTAGAAACTCACTTAACAGTTTAAAGTTCTTAGGTTAATCGTTTAAGCTTTTTTAGGTGAGATGGTTCCTTTGATATGATATTAGAGTCTTATTGACCCAACAGTCACGAGTTCGAATCTCAACACTCCCAATCTATTTGATAAAAATCAAGCACATGGTAAATCAAACACAAAATAGTGTGTGCCTGTAAAGTTTCAAGCCTAAAAGATTTTCTTGAAAGGGATGTGTTAGAGAATAATATAAATCATATTCTGGAGTCTCACCTAACAACTTAAACTTTTAAGTGATATTGTTCCTTGATATGGTATTAGAGCTTTATTGACCCAACAGTCACGAGTTCAAATCTCAATGCCCCCAATCTATTTGATAAAAATCAAGCACAGGGTAAATCAAACAAAAGATAGTATGGGTCTGTGCAAGTTTCAAGCCTAAAAGACTTTCTTGAGAGAGTGTGTTAGAGAATAATATAAATTATATTATGGAATCTTACCTAACAATTTAAACTTTTAGGTGAGATGGTTCCTTGATATAGTATTAGAGCTTTTATTGACCCAACGGTCACGAGTTCGAATCTCCACGCCCCCAATCTATTTGATAAAAACCAAGCACATGGTAAATCAAGCACAATATAGTGTGGGCCTGTGCAAGTTTCAAGTCTAAAAGACTTTCTTGAGATGGGTGTGTTAGAGAATAATATAAATCATATTATAGAATCTTACCTAACAACTTAAACATTTAAGTGAAATGTTTCCTTAAAAAACCAGCACAGCTTGTGAGTTTATTGCCATTGGAAGAGTAACCATCTCGAGGTGAGTTTAGTACCTTGATTTGTTTCCATGATAAGCTCAACGGCACCTTTCTTGTGAGTTTATTGCCATTGGAAGGGTTGCCATCTTGAGGTGAGTTTATTGCCATTGGAACTCTTTCACCAGCCACACTTCTCTTCATGAACACAGGCTGATTTGTGGGAGTGCTCATCGTTGCCACTCCAGTTACTGCTAACATGAATGCCCTGCTCTCCAGAAACTATACATGGTTGCTGTAAAATTCAAGGGCACCTGGGCTTCTTTCCATGGCTCCTCAGGCTTTCCTAACATGGAATTAAACAGTGCAAAAACAGGGTTTATCAGTTTCGTTTCGTTTCAGCGGAAATAGTTGAAATGTTTCATACAAGTTAAAAAAAATTTTTTTATCTCGGTGTCTATTCCACATTTTTCGGCCAAGCACCTGCTAAAACGTTCCGGTTTCGTTCCGTCCGTTCCGTTTCGACCAAATAATTTTTTTTATATTTTGAATAATGAATAATTTTACAATATCAATCATATCTATTAATCCGACCGTTAGATTGAGATGAAATTTTACGAGGAGTCTCTTGACATATTTACATATATTATGTTTAGGATTTGATGATGATATTCTCGTAATATTATACATGTTCATAATTTTGTTCAGAAAAATCATTTTATTGTGTCATTTTTAGATTAAATTGCACAATTCTAAATAATTTTTTTTTTAGATTTGAACTAATTTTTTTAAATTAATATATTTAATTATATATATAAACAGTATAATCCCAAAACAGTATGCCGAAACACTCCAAAATCAAAATATTATATTCCAATTGAAAAACAAATAACCAACCAAAACAAAATTTGACAATTTGATCTGCAGAAATGGAAAAGCTGGTGTCAGATTTTAGCTATTTCAATCAACAGTGCTAAGAATGAGACAGAAAATGAATCCATTTTTGTTTCTCTCTCTTTTCTCCCATGAATCGAGGAACACCATTTGAGCTGAAAATCCAGGCGCGTACACTGCTTCAAACCAAATCCTTGCATCGATTCAGAAAAACAATGCCTCACCTGATGAAGTTCTTGAGGCGATAACATTTCAATGTGAATGTTTGGCTAAAATTCAGACTGTATAGGCTGAATAATTATTATTAAAATTAATTAGTAATTCTTCCTCAATAATTATATTTAGTGTTCATTATTAAAACATGTGATATATCTAAACTTGGTTCGTACTGATTGGATTTTAAAATTTTGTGAGCAAAGATAATCCTCAGAATTAAATTTAATGTTTTTCATATCACTTTTGATAAAAATGAAATGCAAAAAAATATTAACTATATTAAACCCTCAAAGTTCAAATTAATTAAATTTGATTTTGGGTGGTTCAAAAAGAATTTGAAAAGGTATTTGGGCTCAAAAGGCCCAAGGGAATGAGTTTCTCTTGATGGGCTTCATATAACAAAACTCTCTCTTAACTTATTTGATGGTGAAAAATGAAAAACAGGGGGAGGGGGCAAAACGAAGAAGAAGCACTGAGAAGACACCCCCGAAGTCCCCTCAAGCTGCTCCTCGTCCGGCGTAGACACCGTCTCTTCCATTGAGTGGAAGCGGAGAAACAGGCAGGAAAAGTGATGGGATCTCGAGGAGAGAAAAGGGGAGGAAACGAGAAAAAAGAAGAGGAGAGAAGGAGAAAAGACAGATAGAGAAGAGAGTCCGGATCATCAGCGTACGGTAACGATTCTGGTTCCATGGATAGGGAGACTGAGAGGGTTATCCCAAGAGATGCTGACTGCTTGTCTTAATGCTGGCTGTGACTTGAAACAGGTAAGTCTGATATTTTATTTGTAAAATCTCTGTTTTTTAGTTATCTCTGTGGTTTAATTATGGGACTAGTCTATATATATATATATATATATATATATATATATATATATATATATATATGTGTGTGTATATGTGTGAATCTTTTATCATCGAGTTATGTTATAAAACAGAAAATGTAGCGTTTTTTTGTAAAATAAATACCACGTTGATTATAGTAATTAGTAGTGAAGAATGCTTCTTTTTTTTTCTTCTGAAATTACGAGTTAGGGGAACTTCTTATGAAACTCTGCAAATGATTTATGATGGACAAGTTGTTGCATAAAAGGGATATCTGAAAGGTCCTTGATCAAGCATTTGAATAAACTTTTATTTCGTTAAATATCAAGGAAAATGGGGACAGGGTATTTTTTGCTGCCTCCAAATGTTCATCCTACTTTTGTTGTTGTTGGACCCCTGATTCAAGCTTGGGAAGAGTTTAAAGAGAAGCAGATCGATCATTCTATTCCGTCTAATGATGTGGATTTTATAACACCAGACACGGGACATAAACAAGAAACTATTGACAATATTGTGACAATGCCATCTTCAAGAAATGTTGCTTCTGCTCCTAGAAGAAGGTGATCGACTTTCTATCTCTTACTCTTAGGTCCAAGATTTTGCTATGTCTATTTCATTTTTATACTAACGAAAGAGGTGAATGATCCCAACCAACGGGATTTGTTATTTTTTCATTTCCTTATTTAGTTGGAACAGATTCCCTCTAGTCTTGTTTTGTAGAGGGAGGTTCTCAAGAGGCTCAGGGTTGCAAGCTGGTATTATAGTATCTGAGAATCCTCTTTAACAAAAAAATATCTTAACATGGGGTCCTTAATCATGGCGAAGGAAAAATTGTTTATGTTGTTTTGAAGTAGTTACAGATATTTTTCTTGCCTTTCATAAGATGGGATGTTGGTTCTAGAGATTTTTTTGTCTAGATTTTTTTTTCTTAAATAACAAGCGACATAAATTGTTGTGCTATGTTGGTTTTCTTTTATTTAACTACAGGGCGATTGGCTTTGAAATGCCATCGGCTGAGTTACTTGCTGCTACAGCAAAACTAACAGAAGCACAAGCTGAACTTAGGTTTTTCATGAAATGGTTTCTGTTGTAGATACTTTCTTCTGTAAGACCCTTTGATGTGTTTGCATAATATGTTTAGGTCTCTGCATTTTACTATCTCTGGTGACATATAACTGCAAGATTGTTCTGTTTGAATGTAGGTTGATGTGGTGTTTGAGTGGTGTTTCTGATGTAAAATTCCAAAGAAGCTGAGCTGGAGGAAGATACTGAACTGTTTTTAGGACCTGTCTCACCTGTTATTGTTGCCGAAGCCTGATCAGCAAATGAAGCAGAGCAATTTGAAGAGATGCTTGATTTTACCTATAATGCAATCTTTATCGTATTTTAACTTATTTTCCTCTTATGTTTGACAACTTACTTTTATTTTTCATGTTTTTTTCTTACGAGTATTATAACATTCTAATCTAGTTGTATATTTGTATATATTTTTCTTCATTTTGAGTGCTCCTTGTCTGTTACTTTTAGTAAACGAAAAAACTTCTATTTCAGAGTTTTGTATTTAATCTCTGTGATTAAGTGATGAAGTGATGTTCTGGGATAAAACATAATTGTTTTTGAGAGGTTCATTATTTAAGAAAGTGAAACCATTTTGCAATATCATTTGTAAGTCTAGGGAGTGTTCGATCTATGGGGAGGCCCTTACCTTGCTGTGGATTAAGGTATTTGTTGTTGATATTGCCTTTTTTCTTGTTGTTCAATTTTACAATCATTTGGTATGTTTAATTTCAGGAAATAAACCTGTAAAAAGCTGATATTAGGTCCTAGGTTATAGTGCTGGTTATGAAAATATTAGAAAAGGAGATTTTTCTTCTCTTTGACATAGTTTTTGGTATTACCAGTCTTGACTTTATGTACTATTAGTAACTCTTTCACTAATTAACGTTCACATTTACTTGATTAGGTCACAAGAATTATGGATGCTTTGGTGACTCTCCATGTGATGTTGTAGGAGTGGATCGAAACATGTCTGCTGATAACATAAAGAAAACGTAATGTTCTTGATTATAATTTGTATGGAATGCTGCAAAGTGAGATTTCCACAAGTTAATATGCTAATAATATATTTTCCAGCTTTGCATGAAATTTGTTTGTAAATGTATACTGTAAAGGAACCATCTCACCTAAAAGTTTAAGCTATTAGGTGAGGTTTCATAATATAATTTATATTATTCTCTAACACACACCCTCAAGTGAAAGCCTTTTGGGCTTGAAACTTGCACAGACCTACACTATCTTGTGCTTGGTTTTTTATCAAATAGAATGTGGGTGGTGAGATTCGATCTCGTGACCGTTAGGTCAATGAGACTCTGATACCATGTCAAGGAACCATCTCATTTAAAAGCTTAAGTTATTAGGTAAGGTCCAATAATATGATTTATATTATTCTCTAACATATACTCGCATTCTTTTCGTAAGTAGTTGACTTGTGATTTTATGGCACTAAACACCCATGATCATGATTTGATACCTATATTGTGAAAGGCAGACCACAGCTTTTGATATGGTTTGTTCGTCTGCAGCATTTAGCAGAGAAATAGGTAGGAAATGTTGGAGAACTTTTTCTGTATATAGTATTTTAGTTGATGATTCTGTTAACTTATCATGAATACAAGCCAAATTTGTCTTCTTGTCTTTTCTATTTCACGCCATTGTTAGAGATCTATAGACATAAATATTGACTTGAACATTTATATGTTGACCAAGTATAAGCTGTTCAGGTGGGCATGATTTCATTTGAGTGACACCTGTTTTTCATCGGAAAATATCCAAAAAAAATGTTAATTTCTTACTCTCACAAGGCAAGCAATGTGTCCCTAATTTGAGTTATATTTTTTTAAAAATGTTTTTGAAACGCACAAACAGGTGTAAATAATTAATTGTAACAAGTAAATGTTTGAAGAAGAGTTATTTATGCAGGTGAATAAAGAACTCTTCCATGGCACTTTCCCTTAATTTTTAATACACAGGAGGGGGATGTTCTCTAGTGTTCAAACAAAGAAAACAGCAGGGAGAGGGAGCCTTGCAAGAAAGAAACAAAAAAACTAAACTGAATGGATTTTTCTTGTATCACTTAACCTTTTCTCATGGGACATATTGTTCCTGGTAAATTAAATTAAATTAAAATAAAAGTATGATTTACTCCTCTCTGGGCGTAGCTTGGAGCAAAATATTAGTAGCATAGAGACAAGGAAACAAGCACTTGATAACAAGGTTATCAATTTTGTTTCGATTGATGTTTTATTTTTTCAATTGAAATATAATATTTTGGTTTCGAAGCATTTTGGCATGCTATTTTGAGGTTATATATATATTCAAAAAAAAAAGTTCAAATCTAAAATTAAATTATTTAGAATTGTGCAATTCAATCTAAAAAAGTCATAATAAAATAATTTTTCTGAACAAAATTATGAACATGTATAATATTATGAGAATATCATCATTCGCAAGGTCATTATATTTTCTAATTGCTCTGAAATTTTAACATAATATATATAAATATGTCAAGAGACTCCTCGTAAATTTCATCTCAATCTAACAGTTGGATTAAGAGATATGATTGATATTGTAAAATTATTCATTATTTAAAAAAATACTATTTGGCCGAAACGCAACATGTGAAACGAAACCGGAACGTTTTGACCGGTATTTAACTGAAAAATCCAAAATGAACCGAAATTTAAACCAAAATAAAAAAACATTATTTAACTCGATTTTTTAATTGATATAAAATATTTTAACATTCTAGACAAAACAAAACGAAACTGAAAACCCTACTTGATAATACAAACAGGAACAAGAAAAGGACGAAAGGAATGAACTCATCAAGCAATCATCAAATCATCTGTGTCTGATAGATTTTATATTTTATGACGGGAAAAGGAGTAAAGAGAAACAACTTTGGTTGTAATCGAAGTCTAGTCATTTTCACAGCAACCCAAGCTGTAAGCCTCTCTTTCCTCGTCTCTAGAAGGTTTGCTCAAGTCATTATCAACCATAGTTAACCCTTCTATTTCTCAGTTGTCCCTGTCGTGAAGGTTACAAAAATAGATGGATGATATGCTGCATTTATTGGATATGATTATTAGGGTTTGAAATTTTTGTGTGGTGTATTGATGTGCGAGGGACGCAAGCACACATCACAGCCTCCCCTAGTCCCACAAACCGCCCCAAAAATTCCCCACTTTCTTGGTTTACTCTTTTTTTTATGCCTGCTCAAGCAACTACACCCCTTGTTAATAAGATTAGCCACTAAGATTCTCATTCTTTATCCGTGGTCGTAAAAAAATTGAGATCTGTTTTATAAATTTTTAGCTTTCGAGTTAAGATATGTTTACTTTGTAAAAATCTTAGAAAATAACCAAAGTTTATTCACTTTAACCCAAATCTAAAAAGATTAACCATTAAGATTCTCTTTGTTTATCGTGTGATGATAAAAAACTTGAGATCTGTCTTATAAGTCTCGGGTTCGAGTTAGGTCATGTTCGCCTTGTAAGAACCTAGAATAACCAAAGTTTATTCAATTAACCCAAACCTAAAAAGATTAACTACTAAGATTCTCATTGTTTATCATGTGGTGATAAAAAGCTAGAGATCTGCTTTATATGTCTCGAGTTCGAATTAGGTCGTGCTCATCTTATAAGAACCTAGGATAATCTGAATTTTACTCGTTTAACCCGGACCCGTAAATGAGTATCTAAAGAGATAGAGTTCATCGAATCCAAAAATATAAATAAAAAAAATGTTAAATCAATGAGACCAATCGAGTCGATGATTGATAAATGCACATGCAATGTTCCCCCAATATCCTTGTTTTTGGTTAATGAAGAGCTAGCTGCCACGAGCTTTCATTTTCATGCAAATGGTATCAGTATTACATCCACAGGATAAGGAAAGATCGATCAAAGCTGTCTTTTTCACACTAAAATTGTCTCAACTAATTCATAAGAATTAAATTGGTTAAACAAAGTGGTGAGATATAAGAGGAGCTTCTGTCGAGGTCAAATCGGTAGGCATGCAAACTAGTGGTGCCGGCCGGCCGGCCGGCCATGATAGAAGCAGGTGAATAGCCGGCCATGAGAATGACATGCACAAGTGGCCTGATGCTGCTGCCATGCTAACATGAGTGCTATCAGTATAATTCAACCTCTCGTTTGATTTACAATGATAATAATAATAATAATAATAATAATAATAATAATAATAATAAAAGTCAATAAATTCCATTACTGCTTTAATGTTCTGAAATTATCAATTATGAGTTCTCTGCCGCCTATGTCTCATGATTTGCTAGCCATTTGTGACTTGGGTTTAATTCTTTACCTTCAGTAAATTGCTACGACTTGTCGTATGTAATAATCAACTTACTGGTATCATACTGTTAAGATAATACAATATAATATAATTTGTTTGTTTTATTATTTATTAGACATAATTAAAATATATTTTTATTGTTTTATTTTATATATGATCTCTTTGTATTTGGATTAAATAGTTAATTAAGTATTGATGTTATTCATTAATAAAACCTATTTGTCTCACTGAACATGGAGTCAAGAGTTAAAAAAATTAATTTAAAGTAAAAAAATAAAATAAATTATTTTTTTTCAAAAAAGAGTTTTTAAAATACAATGTCAAACATCCCGTATTAATGTCAAAATATAAAGTATCTTTGCAAATATAACTAATCTGATATAAAGCATCATTTCATCAACGAACCAAGTAGTAAGAAGGCACTAACTGGATATTTCAAGACTTTTCTTATTAAAGTTCAAATCTTCAATTATGAAGCTGGATAGATGCTTGATTTTAATTTCTTTTCAATGATTTCAGGTTTTAACGACTGCTTTCATTTCATGCAGACCAGGATACAGTCTAACAAGTATTATGTAGCAATAAAAATAATTAATTAAATAGTTCATTGATTATTATTAAGTAACCATCCCCAATTTTAATCAGAAAGAAAATTATTTCCTAATCAAAGTCTTCCATTTCACTTACTTCTCTTTATTGTGTTTTTTTAAAAGAATATTAAAAAAGAAACTCAAAATAAAACTGATTGAAATAAATTAGTGAAATCAACATTGTTCATCTACTAGAAAATATTAACCATGTCCCATTTTTCTTATTTCTTTCTCTAACTTCTTAAGTTTTTAAATTCATTTTCATTTTAATTTTAAATAGTAATTTAGAGCATTTTGGAAACAAAGTGAGCATCATCAAAAAATGAGAAGGGGTAATTTTTTAATGATCTTTGTAACTTTCATAGTATCTCAAGAGACTTGTTATTGTAACTTATTCAAATAAAAAGGAATAAATTAACGGATTGAAAAAAAAGAGCATAAATATATAGTTTCTAATATTATGAATAGTAATTTATTAATTTTATAAAGCTGTAATTAACTCATATTACTAGTATTATTCATGAGCACATTCTTCTCTTTAATCATGTTGGTGCCTTCTAATTCGTTGATACTCAGGAATATAAATATATTGGCATGACCAGAAGCTGTCCATCCATTTTATTTTTTTTTTGAATTCAAGGAACTCTGTCTCTTGGAAAGCGTATTTTGTGGACCTGGTTGAGGGAGTAAAACTATGGTTGTTCCGGGCTTTTATAAGAGGTGCACGCCTTACTCGAACACGAGATCTACTGTGCAGATCTCAAGCCATTTGTTATCACGCTATGCCTCAATATTGATCGATCTTGATCATCACGTTCATCAAGAAGCTCTGATCACCATTATCATCAACTGTAATCTTGCATCCTAAGGCTATATATATATATACAAAAACCATGGCTGCTCAATCTCAAGCTTTGTTCACACAGGCCATGATGCCTAGCTAGCTATTTTTTATTGTTTTTTATTTAGAAATACATTAAAATAATATATATTTTTTAATTCTTAAAAGTGCATATTTTATATCAGAAAACCAAGAAATATATATAAAATTACCATGGCCACAATCCCGAACAAGGGTTACTTAACCTAGATATCTTGCCGGGACATCATGAATAGTTCCAATCATTACAATAATTCACACACTTTATGTTATCTGTTAAGACAAATACTAAACTTCAGTAATGAAATATATGTTAGCCAAACTTATAGGGTTTCATCGTTTGTAAATTTAAAATTTTGAGTCCAACTCGCCTCGAATGGATCCACTCAATCAACTCACCTAACCCTCTAATTAATTAGACCTACAATTCTTGTTCCTGGAATTCCTTGCCAACTCGTGTGGTTTATCGGAGCTCTCTCATCCTAATTAGGGATGACAAAGGTTTAAATACCCTTCCGATTAACCCATTTCATAACTCATTTGGCAATCATAATTTACATACCAAATGTCACAAAAACATTTCTTTCTTCTAAGTTATATTAAATGAAACGTATGTGACAGATCAAAAATGAAAAGATTATGCCATGTGGTCAATTGGAAGTGCAATCGCATATGTGAAAAGGCGTCGATTTGTAGCATTTTCACCGACTTTCTCTTCCAATAACATTACAAAAAATTAATTAGAATGGGAGATAATTACCACCAAAATATTTAAGTAACTATGGTTGTATGAAGGATCCATGCACTAACAAGTTACAAAGGTGTTGTGTCAAGAAAAACAACTCATTTCATTTTTTATTGTATTTTTTTTGTATGCGAGGAAACTTATCCCTGTAAAATATTTTTGTGGATCCAGGTGTACGAGTAAAACCCGGATTATTTTATATTATTACAAGAGATGTTCGTTTTGACTCGAACTCGAATCTTACTATGTAGATCATAAATTTTATCATCACGTCAAGCTTCTTGAAAATATTTTTTATTGCATAGTAACGAGGAAAACAGAACTTATATATATACAATGAAAAATAGAAAATTGCTGTTGCACGTCAAAGATTACAAGCGGTCACTTTCAGGCAACAGTCAATTAGTAGAATCCAGCACCAGATCCTATACAATCCCTTTTTACACGCCAACTATAATAAATACTTCCTTTATGTGGCCTTATATTAATTATTAGCACAAGAAGCACTTAGCACTTATTTCTCAAGTGACAAAAACAGACAGTAATTTAACGGATAGAATTTAGCCTTTGTTTGTATAATAATAGCACTAATTTTGTTAAGAACTTTTCAAAAAACGAAATGATGAGTAATGAAGCTATCCGAGCATCGTTAATCAACTTTGGAAGAGAAATGTAGCCAATGAGATACGGTCATTATCTAGTAATAGGCTAATAGCATAAGGGTTCTTCATTATATATATATATATATATATATATATATATATATATATATATATATATATATATAGCAAACCTTGTAGTAATATAAATAATTGTAAAGAAGAAAAGTCGGTAGATCGCATCACATTGTGATGATTTTAGAAGATTGAGTTCATGAAATGCACGGTTGATAATGACATTGGGACCCAAATGCAATGGAATGTTGCTTAGTGTACAAAATATAAAATAAAGTTTTTTTTTATTTAACAATGAGAACCCTTTTCTTCTTCTTTTTCTGCAAAAAAATCACTTCTTGGGGATTGGTGATTCATTGTAAATATATTCATACCTTATCCAAATGCTTCATCAGAATCTCGTTATTACAAGTTTTAGTGTCTAAGATATAGCATGGTCACTACTATAATTAATTATTTTACCGATAATTCTCTTTGTGTTTACTATCTGCAATTACTAATAGAACAATTATATCGCCATGTCATCAATATTTTTATCAGAAACAATATCATACCATCGTACTGTTACAATCGGAACCATTCTGCCGGTAATAAAATTGGTAAAATACCAAGAGGAATACATGTCTATAAAAATAGTTGCGTGATGAAATGTTTCCTTGATAGCTTCATATGAATTAATCGATTTTTTGGAATTAGGTTTTACATGGAATATTTGACCACTGACACTAGCTTTAGTTGTTATCAAGGTGCGTGCGAGGGTGTGGTGAAAACTTCATAGGATCTATAATCTGTCAACGCATGTAAGGCTAGCCTTTTGCATCATGCACCGGCTTACCAAGGAGCTTGTGATACGTTTAGATTTTGAGATAAAGTTTTAGGTCAAAGTGAAATTAGACAGTGACACTTTGGTAGTGAAAGATGATAAACTCAACAATAATGATCAAATCCTTGTTTTTCAACCTCTGGCAAGTGAAAACGAAAGGAAAGTAGGGGGGGTGAAAGTTGTCTTCATTTTATCGTTTATGGATGACATAGTAAAGAGGTCGGATATTTTTTAGTAGCGTGGTGTTAATAAAGCTTGAGATCTGCTTTATAAAGTCTCAAAGTTGGAGTCAGAACATATTTATATTATAAAAATTTAAGAGAACTGGTGTTTTACTCGTTTAACCCGAACCCACAACGAATATATAAAGAGAATGAGGTTTATTGAATGCAAACAAAAAGTAATGACCGTAGGAGTTCTCAAACAATCAAACGTAAAAAGCACGTACGTAGTGTAAGGAGTAAAGAGGTCGGATATTGTTTTTTTTGACTATAATATATTCTTTTTATTAATAACATGATTTATTGAATAAAAGATAATGATAATTTAAAAAATATTTGAAAAAATATCTGTTTAGTGTCGTTGTGTCAATGAACTTGAGATTTACCTTGTAGATCTCGACTCGAATCAGGACTTATTTATTTTATAAGAATCTGATACAACAAATATTTTACTCGTTTAACTCATACTTACAAAAAAAAATATATAAAGAAAATGAGGTTTACTTTAATCCAAACAAAAGTAATGACAGTAGGAATCAAACGTAAGAAGCACGTACGTAGTGTATAGCAATTTAGGAGACATGAAGTATAGTTAAATCCTAATCCGTACCGTTTTGACACCAAAGCAACACCTAATTTTATTTTACAAGTTAATTAATGTGAGGTCCATACACCATGAGTTCCCTGCCCGCCACAACAGGAACCGCCTTGTCTTCTTCTAACTTAATTAATTTCCTTAATTAAACTTCTAATCACAATGATAATCAACTCTAAATTTGTTTTGGAGTGTGGTCTAAAATATATTTTTTATCAAAGATATATTAAAATAATATTATTATTTTTATATATATTCAAATATTATTTTGGATATCAATACATTAAAATAATTTAAAAATAAAAAAAAATATTTTTATTTAAATATTTTTAAAAACATAGATATTTATGAGTGATATGGTCGCCCAACTTATTAATGGCCAGAGACCGTGCATGCAAAAGCAACTGCTCCCTCAATAAAATGCAAATATACCTAACTATAAATTCTCCATCCTTTTTTGTTTTTTGTTCTTTATTAAAGCTTTGGGGCTCAGAAAAGAGTCAATTCTTCACGCACAAACACACAATTTTGGACCATCTAGCTATCTATTTTCGTCTAATTTGTTTGAATAGGCTTCTGGATTTTATTGCCATCCCATCATTACGTGAACAAATGTCGCAGTTTAACCGTGCCCTAGGAGAGATTGAGACTAATAAACTGTTATGGTCATGATTATTAATAGGATAGTATTTAAAGATTTACATGTTTATTAATTTAATGACTCGTAAAATTGATCGAAATTTGCGTAGGTTGATTAATTAGCACCAAGCTGATGGCTGCAAGGAAACCCAGCCTGCGAAAAACATACAATTCCACAGAATAAGAAGCAATAATGAACTCATATTTTAAAACTCAATCCCTGAAATATTAAGGTTATCAAGAAACAAAACCTTCTCTTCACTTCAAACCATTCATACGAGGAAAGAAACTAGCCCTCTCGAGTACTTAATTAGATCTAAGATATATAGAGTTAATTATCCTTTTCCTTGTTAATTAACCCCCCCAATACCTTGTTTCTGTAAGAAATTTATATATATAAAAAAAATGTTAAGCAGGAAGGCAAGGCTTGGAAAGGACACAATGGTTTCGGTGGGACTAATGTGAGGAGAACACAAATGATTAGCTATTCGATGCTGACAGATAAAAGGGTCTGACATGGAGCAAACGTGGCTGATGAAGAGAGGTGCCACATGGCAAGGACGGCGCACCACACAGACAATGGGAGCTGGCTGGATTGAGGAATTACTTAGCTCGAGAGAATGAGATGATACAATGTGAAAAATATGGACGAAAAAACTAAGACATTAGTACTAGGGTTGTGTTTGTTTTTATTTTTATGAGATGGAGTAAACATATATATATATATATATAAATTATAAAGCAATGTGTTTAGTTGAAGGAGGAAGATAGAAATATAAAAATAAGAGTGAATTTTTGTTTTAAAAATATTTTCTATTATTGAGAAATGATCATATTTACTAGAATTTGAACCTCACTTGACTAAATGAGACCAGTCATTAGAATTCAAACCTTGTTTCATTAAAAAAATGGTAGGTTAAACTTGGAGGCTGTTGGGCACGGTGTTTCACTCGCCGTGCCGCAACTTTTGATAAAAAAAAAATTATTTTTAGATTATTTTGATGTGCTGATATAAAAAATGATTTAAAAAAAAAAAACATCATTTTTATGTATTTCGGCGCGAAAAGCACTTTGAAAAGCTACCGCAAAAGCTCTCCCAAACAGGCCCTTGATCTGTTCTACAGTACAGGGCATAATATATGGTTAATAAAGTCTGTGGGAAATCAAATCTTAGGAAACAAAATAGCGGTGGGGATGAGAGGGAGGAGGGGGGGTGGCGTGAAAAATGGGTGTCACGCCGTCCAAACAAACCTTTCTTTCATACTATCTGCCAACCCACGCGCAATCAATAACTTCTTCTATTAATTTTCTACTACTGCAGATAGTGTGCGTGTCTGTATATATATATTAATGTTCATCTCTCTCGAACAGAATATAAACTATACAGCTCTGTAACATAGAACAGCTACCAAGATTCATCTCTTTCGCATATTATAAGCTCTTTCCCTTTTTCTTCCCAAGAACATTCACCCATTGCCAAGACACCCTCTTTGTCTTCCACACCCCCTTTTTTTCCTTCTCCTTCTTTGATCTGGTGGGCAGTGCAAGAACAACGCGAACTCTCATTGTCTCTCTGTGAGTATATCAGTATAATCATGTGTAATGTGAAATTGGTTGCAGTAGCTTGTATATATATATAATTCCTTTTGTTTTTGGATAATGGAGTCTCAAATCCAAATTTTTCACCAACTTTAAGGCAGCACAGTATGCTAGCTAGAAGTTGTGTGTGTGTATATATATTGTTAGATGCAATTGTTTTTCCTGTCATGAATTTAGGGTTTGTGATGTTGAAGTCCAGTATTATTAGCTCGATCTACTGCTATGCTTGCACATACATTACGTCGTATAAGTTGGAGATCATGAGTTTGAATAAGCAGATGCCCGTGTATAAGTTCATGAAAGGTGATGATCCCTTGAAGCTTAGAGTTAGTTCATTGCTAAGAAAATATAAATTAGAAAACATCTAGACATCACGAGGAGTAACACACTTCCTCAAGTAAAAGTCTTTTAAGCTTGAATGTTCACACTATGTTGTGTTTGATTTTTATCAAATAGAATGAAAATAGTGAGATTCGAACTTCGTAATCGCTGGACCAATAAAACTTTAATACCATATCAAAGAACCATCTCACCTAAAAAGTTAAGCTGTTAGATGATGCTCTAGAATACGATTTAACCGAATGCATGTTTAGCACAGAAGAGAGTCTGTGGTGCCATTGATCAAGAGGACTACTTTTCCGAGCTATTTTTGAGTGATGAGAAGGTGTTGTGGCGAGCACACGGGGGTGGTGGGTGTGAGAATGTTTTCTCCACTACCAGTAACAGGGAGTGCACTGCACTCAAAGAAACATAACATGCTTGTGCCAGCAAAGTCAAGCTTTTCGGCCAACTTTTGTGTTCAATAGACTTTGCCAAAGTTCATGCAACTAATTAAAGCCAGCAAATGGTACTTGGCTGGAATAAAATCTATGTTTTGATTGGTGGGTTCCACGAATTGTCTGCCATTTTTTCCACTGAAAATGACTTCATAAATACATAGCTGAAACACATGCAGGACCACCTTCTTCATGGGTCCACGATCGAAGTTGAATCATCATAGCTAGCCCTAACTTAAGAGTTTAGGATTGGAGATTTTGGATGTGAAATCATGACGATAACACTAACTCATTCAAGGAAAAAGCGTGTGTGTGCAACTTCCCATCACCTTTTACAAACTCATACATGTCTTTCAAAGCTTCCTTTGATTTCAGGCCTACGCTAAAAGAACCTTTAAGCTTGTGTTTTGCTTGTGTCATTCAAACAAATTTCCTACTTTCTGGTTATGATAGGAAGTGATATCAATGTGGATAAATCCTTAAAAGGATTCTTATGAACATGCGATTTGATCGATCTCCCTCCCCCTTTCTCATTATCAGGAGCTAGGTTGAAGAATATTATCAGTGGAGATGGAATCGTGTGTCCCACCAGGCTTTCGATTTCACCCAACAGAAGAAGAACTTGTTGGATACTATCTCAAGAGGAAGATTCACTCACTGAAAATCGATCTAGATGTTATCGTTGACATCGATCTATACAACATGGAGCCATGGGACATCCAAGGTAATGCAAAATCCATTATTTTATATATATATATATATATATATATATATATATATATATAATCATACAAACAAATACTGCATGCCCAATTTGAAATTTAACACCAAACAGTTGCAATGTTGCAAACCCTACTGGCTAGGATTTACACCGAGTGATTGTAATGACACCAAATAAAAAACGGTGCACTAATTTCTCTTGAGTCAATGCTTTATCTTATTCAAACAATCATTCCCATTTGAAATTAAGAAGCAGTATTCAAAAGAGAAACTCCTTTTATCAAAATTCCACACGTAAACATTGCACATACTTTGTGACAGGAAAAGTTCTTTATGACCTGGTGAGCTAAGAGGGAAGATACAGTAATGGGGATAGACCTGAAGAAATATTGACTTTATTACCTGGGTGGAGGCTGAGATCTAGTAATGGGAATGGACCTAAAAGGAAATTACTCTATAATTAGCTGCTGAAAATGGGTTCTGCTGGATTCCATTAAATGTGTGCTTTGTGCTAACTTAGGTACATATCTTTATTTGGATTTAATTTGCAGCCAGGTGCAAGCTAGGGTATGATGAACAGAATGAGTGGTATTTCTTCAGTCACAAAGATAGGAAGTATCCGACCGGAACACGGACTAATAGAGCCACCGCCGCCGGATTTTGGAAGGCAACGGGGAGGGACAAGGCCGTTCTCTCCAAGAACAGACTTATTGGGATGAGGAAGACCTTAGTGTTCTACAAGGGACGTGCACCAAATGGAAGGAAAACTGACTGGATCATGCATGAATATCGTCTCCAAACATCTGAACATGAACCCACTCAGGCAAGTTCATTATCCATTCAAATAGTAAAAGCTTTTTTTTTCAACAATATTGCAAGTATAAAAACATTATTTAAACGTTCTTTCTTGTAGGGCAGATATAGCTGCATAAACCTAACAAGTATTCACACCTTGACATAATAGCTTTAGCTAGCCATATAAAGTACTTTTGAGAAAGAAAAAAAAACACTTTATTAAGAAATAACTTTTATCAAATATTTTTCTCTCACAAAAATCTAATATTTTTTGGTGTGAATTGCAGGAAGAAGGGTGGGTGGTATGCCGGGCATTCAAGAAACCAAGCCCTAATCAAAGACCAGGTTTTGAAGCTTGGAATCATGCTTATTATGTCAATAATATCAGCCATGGTAGACCTCCTTCATTCGCAGATACAGTAACCACTACGCATACTGTTCATCCGAGTCAAAGTGCAAGTTTTCATCAGCCTCTTGGCTCGGATTCGGACCTCATTTCACACCAAGCATTTTTGGACAACAATAATCAGCTTGTTGAACTCCCACAACTAGATAGCCCTAGTAAACTTTCAACAAGTTTTGCTACAAAAGAAGGCAACCTCCACCAGACCAGTGAAGATTACGATGAAGAAAGGAGCAATAATAGCAGCCAGTACATCGACTGGAAAAGTTTGGACATCTTACTTGCATCACAAGTGAATGATTCAAGTACCTCATCATTTCCCCTGCAAAATTTGCCTTCTATGCCGCAAAACTATGACCTAGCAGCAGGGCAGCAGGACCATGTTAGCCATTTCCTCGACTGCTTTCATGACATATAACAAAAGCTCTCTTGCACTGATAATGTTGCGATTTATTTATGTAAGATGATGTATTCATGGTAATAATAGCAGGAGCTAAGGTTAAAGTCTTGATTTAGAAGTTGCATGCTGATGATGAACATGTTTGTGCCGAGAGGAGAATTCGCATTCAAAAATGAATCTCCTACGAGTTTAGAGTCATGGGTGAAAGTTTTGATTCACCTTTCTTCTCCTTTTGCTTTTGTTGTTCCATAATTATAAATTGTGGATCATTGCATGCATATATGTACTTATGATCTTGTGTTTTCATAATCTTGTGTTGTGTAATAATGACTGTTTCTCTAGGCCTTATTCTTCACTCTTGCTTGTTTTGACATTGTATTGTATTCTCTACTCATGAATGTTTCCCTAGCCGTCATTTTTCACCTCTAGGACAAAAAACAATCACAGAACTTTGAGATTGTTTCTCATGAGTCCACTTTCCATAATCACATTCTTATACTTTAATTCTCTAAAGTAATTTACCAACGAAAATTCACTTCAAAACATGTAGCCAATTTGCCCTGAACAGCTAGTGTTATATTATTCATCTCACCTAAAAACTTAAATTATAAGGTGAGGTTCCAGAAAATAATTTATATTATTCTCTAACATACTTCTTTAAGTGAAAGCTTTTTGGGTTTAAAACTTGCACAGATCATTATTATTTTGTGTTTGATTTGTCATCAAATAAAATGAGGGTGGTGAGATTCGAACTCGTGACTGTTAGGTCAATAAGGTTCTCATACCATGTTAAGAAATCATCTCATCTAAAAGATTAAATTGTTAAGTGAAGTCCTATAATATAATTTATAGTATATTCTAACAACTAGTATCTTGTCGAACCCTCCTAACCGAGCAAGTCTCTACTTGCCCTTGCATCTAGCACTGTCATTAAGAAGTTTGAACCATTTCTGAGAACGTACATTTGAACCTTTGCTTCCATCGAACTAGGCAAATATGAACAGAGAGAATTAATTGAAGGACTTCATATCTCTAAAAATGGTGCTTTGTTTAATTACACATAATCAATTTTTATTTTGACGTAGCAGAACAGAAATTAATGGTGGCAACAGAGAGAATTATATTGTCGAGAAATAATCATAATAAACCAAAACAAATACTCCATGAAACTAATGTTTTGTAAGAACAATACTTGGATTCATGAAAATCAATGGCTTAAAGCATGCTTAAAACATAGAAACAACACGACAAATTACAAACCATACCTGGTCAAAAAGTATGGAATTGCATCTTAGTTGCTTGCTGGAATTTCAAGAACAAGAAATATTGATATCCTTCTGAATCATCTAACCCATTATAAGAAAATCAAATTATTAAATCAGAGCATGATCCGTTTCACGTCCACAAAAATATACTCATAATTGACTGCTAAAATATATAATAACGTCAATGGCATATATAAAAGCTAGCCCCAAACATCCTTCGTGTCTTTTTACTGTTAAATTAATGTAAGGCATATTGATGAATTCATAAGAAATTACTTTCCACGACCTTAATTACCTCAAAACTTGAACCCTAGATACTAGCAGTGGCACAAACTTATTCTGAAACAAACTAAGCCCTTCTCAGTCTTTCATTGCAGATTGTGAGGGGAAGCACTGTTCATGTAATCTTGCTGCTGCTGTTTTTCTAGAATTTCTTACACTTTTATCTCTCAATTTATTTTTCTTATTTGATCCTTGAAAATTGTTTTGATTTATGGTTGTTCTTGGTAGTTTGTTTTCCATACATGGAAATGAGAATCTCAAAGAATTGAGGAAATGTTCTATTACTTAGTTAATTTTTGGTCTTGCAAAATCAGATCTAAATTGATTAATTTAAATAATTAGAGCGTTAATGACCAAATTTAAAACTTAAATAAGTTTGTCTTTTTTTCCAACATTAATAACTAATTTGCACGGTCAAAAAGGAAACTCATGTTCTTTTTTGTTTTCAATCCCTCAACTATATATTTGTTTTTCAATTTGATCATTTTTCATTGATTTTTTTGTGATTTGACTTGGTAGTTTGTTTTGATTTCCTTGGTGTAGCAATCTCGCAATATCAAGGAAAATTTACTATGCTTGGTTGATGTTTGGTTTTGCAAAATAAAACAAATTCGACTAATTTAAAATAATTGAGTGTTAAAAGACCAAGATTGAACTAAAATAATTGTGGGGACTATAGTAAATAAGTAGGAAAATAGTTTGGTGTGTGCAATGCATGAGCTATAAGTGGTTTTTTAAAGGAGTATAAGGTGTCATTTGGTGTTCAAAAACAACTTTATTGGCAGTGTTAGAAGCATCTCGTTGTGATTTTCCCAAAATTGTTAATTGTGCTAGTGGACACACGATGATTGAGCTTTGATGGACTTTTCTTTTTCTCCTCCTTTTTTCTTTCTCCTCTAATCAACAATCATGTTGGAAATTTGAAGTGTGTCCTATTATTTGTTTTTATTCAAATTTGGTCTTTATTTTTTATTATTATTTATTTTATTTTGAATTCATTTTTATTGACTCTTTCTCAATTTTATCTCTTAGAATTTGGTTTCATTTAGTTTTTATATTAAACCTGGTTCTTATTATTTTAATTTATATTTGTTTCTTTACCCTTTTCTTAATTGATTTTTTTTTCAATTTCATTCTTTTACATTTGGTTTTATTTTATTTTTATATCAAAATTGATATGTATTTGATTGCATTTTTTTCTTTTATCTTTATTTATTTAATTATTTATTTTATCCCTAAGCATTTTTTTATTGGGGATTTGACTCAGTGATTTTTTGGTTTTTTCTTCTATGGATTTAGGTCTAATCCCATGACCCAAGTCACAAAATTTGAAAATTAGCTCGAGTTTACTTCAATATTGTTTTAGATCATTTAAAAAATATATTTTATTTGAATTTTATTATTCAATATTGAGTTGGTTAGAGATTGGGTTTCAATGTTTTTTTCTTACTTTTTTTATAGGATTATTTTGATCTTGTGTCTTAGATTATTTCCTAATGGCTTAACCATGATTGATCAGGACTTTTTTATTGATGTTTTTAGGGTTTTTTGTCCTTCAATATTCGGTTGTTCGAGATCTAAGCTTCATTGTTTTATTTAATTGTACTTCTATAGGGTTATCTTTGTCTCACAACCAAATCAAGTATTTAGCATGTTTTCTCAAGTGTACTCGAGTAGGTTTTATATTTGATTTGTTGGGATTGTGCTTTGGATTTTTTTTTTCTATGATGTTATCATGTTTTCCTTTAATTTGTGTTTGTTATCAAATATTGAGAGTATATATTTCTGTAATATAGACAAACATTAATTTTTTTGTTGATCATTGTATTTTGTTTAGTTCAATTGTTACTGCCATTTTCTTTCTTTTTTAATCATATTATAAATCAACCATGCTTATTGGATCAAATTAAATCAATGACCCGAAAATCAGATTTTCTTATATTTAAAAAAATATTATTCTCACCTCAACATCTGTTTTTATGCTGAATGTTTTTTTTTTATCTTAGACCACTCATCTAGTTCATCCCAATGTAGCCCAGCTTCATATCATCCGAAGTAAAAACTTAAAGCAAGCACAGACGATCGAGAGATTCAAGACTTGGAGGGAAACCGAACCCACTAATTTAGGCCTCATATGAAAACAATGGGCTTAATAAGGCCCGGATGTTATACAGTTAGTAGTACGAGAGTACGGTTGATGTTGTTTAAAATATTTTTTATTTAAAAATATAATTTTTTATTTAAAAATATAATTTTTTATTTTTAAAAAATAATTTTTACATTCATATATTAAAATAATATAAAAATACTAAAAAAAATTAATTGATGATACAGCTAAGCAAGTTACATCACGGAACTCGCACCAAGGCCTGGATACGATAGAATTACGGAATGTTTGCGTTTTAAAGATGTTTTTTGAAAAAAAAATTCAATTTTTTTTTCATTTTTATTTTCTTTTTTTAAATTATTTTGATATGATAATATTAAAAATATTTTTTAAAATTAAAAAAAATATTCTAATATTTTTCTGAAACAAAACATTTTGAAAATTCAACCGTTTTAAACACGGTGTTAAGACTCAATCCTCCCCAACGAGGAACGACTATTAAAGTGATGTTGTCAGCCTTGACCCCAACAGGGAGATCGGAAGCTACCTATATGAGAATTTCGGCAAATTAAAAGGGGAGGGAGTTTTGTTTTGAGAGAAGGGCTAGTTTAGGGAAAACTACTTTAATCGACATGATACGTCCAAAAACAATATAATTAGAGGGGAATTATCCATTTGCCAATGTTTTATTTTTATTTTATTTTTTAAAATATTATATATATATACCAAATAGATGATTTTTTGGTTCTTTTTTTTTGTACTTTAAATTTATATATTTATTAAATTATATGGAATATCCCCCTCAACTAATGAATAATAATTATGCATAATAAGGGGGGGAATGTTATTATAAATTTTAGAATATTACATTCACCCCATAAATCATCTATTTTCAATATCTTTTTTTTCTCTTTTTTTTTTTAATTTCATCTATTCTTGACTTCTAGGTTTTGTTGAGAAGACTTGTTAACTGTTAGTATTACTGTTAAATAAATTTGGTAAAGTGGTTAGCTGGTTAGTATTCAGTTGGCAGTTAGTTGAAGTGATTCTTTGAATCATGTAGCATGAGTTATGCATGACATGACATGTTTCCTATCTTACTTGTAAAATTTTGAAAACAATTAGTTTCCTTTCACATAAAATTCTAGAAATTAACTAAAAACCTAAAAGAGCTCGGCGTTTCATTGTAGCTCCAGACCCATGCGCATTATTCACTGGCAATTTACTCCGGTGCATCGCGCGCGCACGTCCACCTTTTTTTTTTCGCCTGTGAACAGTGTATTAACGAAAAAACCCCTCGAAAAAGACAAAAAAACATCGCCGGTTTCAGGAGCTCAACAGTAATTGACCATTTTCAGTCCGGTCTGGCCCGGTTCGTCTGACCGGTTTTTTTAATTTTTAATATTTCATTGAATAGTGCATTAACCATTTTGTCCCTCAAAAAGGACAAAAATCACGCCTGGGAGTGAGGGGCGTTCAGGTAATTAGCCAATTTTTTATTTTTTTCGGCGGATTACTGTTGGCACGTCGCCGGACGCACCGTTCGTTTCCGTGATCACGCGTGTTTCGGACGGCGCGTGCGATATTCTCCGGCGTCTAAAAATGCCCAACCGACATCTCGAATGATTTTCAGGCATGTTATCTTCCACCTAGTGCGGCGAGTGTCACACTGTGATGTCCGGAGACGTGTCAATGGTCGTTTGAATTCCTCCCCCCCAAATTCTCTCTCTTGCCTGCGCCAGCTGACGTCAGCTAAGCTATTTTTTGTCACATTTCAGTTCAGTCCCTGAACGTTGTAATTGGGTTTTCTGACCCTTATTGCTATTATATAGGTTTTGATTTGTTTCAATTGCGTCCTTCAATTGAAATTGATTATATATTGGAGTTCCAATTAGAACCTTATTCTTTGAATTTTGCGGATTGGGCTGGAATTCAGAATATATTTGGTATCAAAGTTTTGATTGATTTGGTAAAGTTGTTAGTTAGTTAATATTTAGTTGGCAGTTAGTTGAAGTGATTCTTTGAATCATGTAGCATAAGTTATGCATGACATGACATGACATGTTTTCTATCTTACTTGTAAAATTTTGGAAAACAATTAGTTTCCTTTCGCATAAAATTCTAGAAAAAGATATCTATATTCCCTCATCGAATGCTACTTCTCATAGCACAACAAATTAGAAGTGTGTTTGGGAATGTAGTTAAGGTTATTTTTTAAAAATATTTTTCTTCTATAAATGTATTAAATGATCTAAAAACACACACAAAAAAAAATTAAAGCACAAAAATAAAAAAATAAAAAAATAAAAAATATTTTTAAAACACAATGTAAAACAAACACTAAAATAAGAATTTGTCTGATCGGTATCTACCCTCTACCCTTATTCACCATAAATTATTATTATTAACCGATCCAAAGAATTATAATAAAATATTCATTATTCTTAGCATGGATTGTGATGGTATTTTTTAGAAAACTAACATCTTATAATGATTTTTGTAGTTATTTTAGCTCATACGAGTAGATTTGCCCGCTTCGCCGATATTTTTTATCTATGTAGAAAATTGATTGATTCTATAAATGTTGTATTTTGTTATTTTAATATTTAATTAGTATAATTGTAATTGATAAAATCTATTAAAAAAGGTTTTTTTCAACCAAAATACGATTGAATATTGCTATTGCTAAAAAACTTTTGATAAAATTTGTTAGAAAATTTGTTAAGAAGGTGAAATGATTTATAAGAAATTTGTTGTCACGGATACTCTGGTTTTAAAAAAAAAACGTTTAAAAAAGAACAACTGACTTTGACACTAAAAAATCAAAAATACATGTGAAAAAAACGTTACCGTTTCTTAAAGGAAAAAAAAAAGGTCTAAAATATAAATTTAAATTCAAAGCCAAAAAATTTTTTATAAGATTTATTCATCATATTATTATATTAAATATATTTAAGAATACCGATATTATTATTTTTTCAAGAAATCTTATGTCATTTTTTCTCTCTGTATATATATTTTTAGGCGATAATATTAAATAAATATTAAACACATATACTAGTCTCACATACTATATAGTGTGATCGAAATGGGAAGTGATTTTTATATTTTTTAACTGTAGATAACCTAGGTAAATTTGTAAAAAAAAAAAATCTGAGTTGTTTTTTTCCCCCAGTAATATTAGATCTGACACATCATAAATAAAAATGTTGAAATTTTTTTTAAAAAATGAAATATAATTTTTTTTGCGTATTATAATTACTTATTTGCTGTCTAAAAGGAACAGTGTAGTCGAAACGGAAAGTGCCTTGTATATTTTTTAATTGTAGATAATCTAGGCAAATTTGTTTACCTTTTGTTTTTTTGAGTTGTATTTTTTCCCGGGTAATATTAGATCTTAAATATTAATTTATTTTTTTTTAAGAAATAAACTTCAACAAAAGAGCACAAAATTAAAATTCAAAGGCAATATTTTTTTTTACTTTATAAGATTTATTCATTATATTATTATATTAAATGTATTTAAGAATGCTGATATTAATTTTTTTGTTGCAAAAAATTCGAGGTCATTTTTTTATCTCTTTATATATTTGTAGGCGATAATATGCAATAAATATTAAAACATATAATAATGACTTGTTCGCCGTTTAAAAGGAACAGTGTAATCGAGGCAAAAGTGACTTGTATCGTTTTTTAATTGTAGATAACCTAGGTAAATTTGTCTATTTTTTGTTCTTGAGTTGTCTTTTATCCCCAGTAATATTAGATACAAAATGACTATTGCTATTATTGCAAAAACTATTAAAATTATAAAATTTTGACGAAAGAAAAAACACTCAAAAACATTAACAAAAGAGTAAGCAAGAAAAAGAATATATTATTATTCTTATTCTTATTATTATTATTATTATTATTATTATTATTATTATTATTATTATTATTATTATTATTATTATTATTATTATTATTATTATTGTGTTAATGATGAATAAAGAAAACAAATAAATAAAAGGAAAAAAAAATTCATAATAACTTTAACAAAAGAAAAAAAATCATAATTATCAGGGAAAAAAATTCATCTAACTTGAAAATAATAACAATTAAACCAATCAAAAAAATAAAAGAAAGATCACATAAAAAAATATAATAGATGATCAAAGAAAAAAACATTTATTAGCTGAAAAAATCATTTAATGTGAAAATTTTAAGAAATATATGTTGTACGTTGCGGGCTCAGTAAACAATTTTTATAGGATTTGCTGGATAAAAATAAAAATATAATATTTATTTATGCAAAATTTAATATAATAAAAGAGCTTAACACCCCCTGGTATAACAATTGCAAAATTAAAGTTTGAAAATCTAAAATTATCATTGCTTTTACTATTAAAATAATAAAAATTATCAAATTATCATGAAAAAAGCAATCAAAAACATTAACAAAAGAGTAAGTAAGATAAACAATTAAAATATTATTATTATTATTATTATTATTTTTATTATGATGAAAGAAATAAAAATTAATGAAAGACTAAAAAAATTGATAGAAACTTGAACAAAAGATAAAACAAAGAAATAAAATACAAATAAAAATCAAAATTATCATTGCTATTAATGCCAAAAAAATTTTTTATCAAATTATCCGAAGAGTAAAAAACAATTATGAAAGAAGCAAGTAAGAAAAACAATTAAATTATTATTATGATTATTTTTATTATTATTATTATTATTATTATTATTATTATTATTATTATTATTATTATTATTATTATTATTATTATTATTATTGTGTTAAACACACTTATATATACATGGACAAAAGTAGGGGTTATATTAGAATTTTTAAAAAATAAAAGTATAAGGGCTGAAATGAAAATCAAATATAAAGGGCTTAAAATCAAAAATTAAAAGTTGAAGGACTAAAATGAAAATCATATTTATTAACATTTTAAATCGGAGGACAAATTTGCAAAAATTGAAACTTCTGTACCGAATATATTTATCCTTTTCAACCCAATCCCGAAATTAAAAGATGGAGGACCGAAGTGAAACATTAACATTTAATTCATTGCAATCGAAGGACTCAATCGAACAAAATCAAAACTTAGATAATTGAAATTAGGCCCCTATACGCAATTAAAAGTCAAAGGACCGAAATGAAATCATCAAAAACCCGGGGGGCTCTTCTGCACTTTTACGTGTAGGAGAGAGAGAAAGGGTACAACCGGATTTAACCGGCCACCGCCGCGTCCACGGCCACCGTGTGGAAAAACACGCCGCACCGGGAGGAAGACCAAGCAGAGGCGCACCGGATTAGACGCCGGTAGCCCATTTCCGGCCACTGTAGCGTACCGCACGCGCCACTTGAACGGGGCATCAGGGGGGACACCGTCGGTCGTGTGAACCGCACGCACCTGACAGATTTTGAAAAATATATAAATAATAATGGTCAGTTACCATTATGTCCCTGCCCTTAATTAATCGATTTTGTCTTATTAGGGGCTATAACCGTCTTTAGCCATTTATAAAATATTAAAAAAAAAGGGTGCGGTGGACCGGACCGGTCCGTACGCGTGCAATTACGCCCGCACCCCTCAGCCAACACGTTATTTACCCCTCAGCCAGAACACGATTTTGTCCTATTACCAGGGCTAAAGTCGCCAATACACTGTTCATAGAAGAAAAAAAAAAGGCGGACGAACAGCCGCGACGCACGGCCGAAAAATGGCAAATCCACAGTGCAATTGTCTCTAGTGCTACAGTACCGACCCCGAGCTCTTTTAACTCTTTTGTTAATGTTAATTTAGTTTATATATATATATATATATATATATATATATATATATATATATATATATATATATATATACACACTAATAAAAGTTACTATTAGAGGTTTGACAAAGAAAAAGGGGTGAACTGCTTGGTAGAGAAGACTAATTAGATTGTAATTGACTTTTAGTTTAATTTACAATAAGCTTTTAATATTCTCGTTTTTCCTAAACCTATTTTTCATTCAAGAGATTAGCATTCGTTAGCATAAAAAATATAAGAAGAACAACTGGTTTCCTTTGGGTTCTTACAAGAGAAACACCTAATTATAGATGAAATTATGCATCATAAAATTAGTTTTTTTTGTTTTTTCAACAAGACATGTCAATCTTCGCATAGCCAAAATTATTTTAATATACTAATAAAAAAATTATTAAAAATACAAAAAATCAAACTAAACAAAATTAAAAATTAGTTAATATATATAAAGCAAGAATATATTGGCAAAATGCATCCTGTACCCCTTGTTTTGCCGTCCCTGTTCTCTAGTCAAGAGGAGGAAAAAAAAGTGTAAGAAAGGGGCACACATCATAAGATTTGTAATTCCAAGAAACTAACCCCACCATTATTCACCTAATCTCACCCCTTTTTTAATACCAAATTAATTACTACTTAAATATAACATAAAATTAAATCTTTCCTTCCATTGCAATTGAATCCTTTTCTTTTCTCTCTTTAAAACACCATAAAGAAACGCATAGACATTGCAATCTAAAGTCCATTCCCTCCATCCTTGTTTGTCTTTTTAGGGTAATTTTTTTTTTTATATGATGCTGAAATTAAAACCCAGAATTCAAAATCTAAAATTTCTTTGAAATTCCAACCAAGCTCGAATCTTTCTTCAAACCCCATGATTTTTTAGCCCCGAATCAAACTGGGTTCAATTCAAAACAATTATATCACAAGCTAATAGAAGTTAAAATTACTCCACCAAAAGACCCGCAAATTTCCATTTTTTTCTTCTTTTTTGGTAATTTAAATTTATGGCATCAACAAGGAATCTAGTAGGTGAAACAGCAGCAGGAAACGAGAGAGGGAAGGTGTTAGTGATGAGAGATGAAGAGAAAGCTGAAGAGGACGATTCACCCTCTGCTAAAAGGTCTAAATTTGAGAGATTCCCATTGACAAGATGGGAATTAGCTGCTGCTCTTGGGGTCTTTTTTGTGTTTTCAACTGGTTTGTTTTGTATCTACTTGATAATGCCTGCTGCTGATTATGGCAAGCTCAAGTTGCCTCGTACTATTTCAGATCTTCGCTCGCTCAAGTATGCCCTCTTTTTCTACTTTTTTTTTATTTCAATTTTCTAGGTTCTTTTTTTAATGCTCAAGTTTTGATGGGATTTAATTTGTTTGGGTTTTAGGTTATTGGATAATATGTATGGATAGATTTTTTGAAGTTACTTAGGATGTATGCGGGTTTTATTGATTGGTGTTTGTGAATCAGAAGGATTTGATGCTAAAAAGTCAGCTAAATATTGATGGAAGCAGTTTTCCTAATTTAAATACCTTGGTTTTCTTGGTTAATTTATTGAGGTATGGGGGTTGTTAAATTCTGGAAGTTAAAGATGTTGCTTTAGAGTTTAAGTGTTTGCCGTGAGGGTTGTATTGGTAGATTTGATTTTCATATGTAGTTTGCTATCAAGCTTGGATATCTAAAAGTGAAAAGGTTTTTGATGTTTGTTTGTGGTGAAACTCAGGAGTGGGATTTAATTTCTTTCATGCTAGATTATGGTTGAGATCATTGGAATAGGATGAACATTCTTTCGTTCAAGAGATTGATGAAAATTTTTATGGCAGATTAAGAGTTTTGTAGATTATTTGACAATGCCTCGGAAATGGAGCAGTGAGTTTGATAATCAATTTCAGCCTTATTAGTCTATATAAATTGTTAGATTTGTAATGTACAATCTGTTTATGTGTTGGTTTTGATCTTCCAATTGTTTTCCATGCATGTTTAGAAGTCAGTTCCTCGTGCTAAGCTGTGTTAAAAAAAAATGAACTGTTTAGTGGCTAAGCATTCTTGTCAATTACTTTCTATATATCCTTATTCTGACTGTGTCATATTTTCACTAAATCCATTGCTCTTTATTTGCTTCAGAGACAATCTTGCAACATATGCGAGTGAATATCCAGCACAGTTCATTCTGGGCTACTGCTCTACTTATATCTTCATGCAGACCTTTATGATTCCCGGAACAATTTTCATGTCATTACTAGCTGGAGCTCTTTTTGGTGTTGTTAGGGGGCTCTTTTTAGTTGTCTTCAATGCCACAGCTGGAGCGTCTTCCTGCTTTTTCTTGTCCAAGTTGATTGGCAGGCCTCTAGTTAATTGGTTGTGGCCTGAAAAATTGAGAATTTTTCAGTCAGAGGTACTATTCTTTTAATCTATTGGGAATTAACAATCTTGCTACAATTTATATGTTTGTTTTTCATTATATTCCACATTTCTGTAACACCTTAACTCTTTTTGTTATTCAGATTGCTAAGCGTAAGGAAAAACTGCTGAATTACTTGCTCTTCTTGAGAATAACTCCAACGTTGCCCAATCTTTTTATTAATTTGGCATCTCCAATAATGGACATACCATTTCATATTTTCTTTTTGGCTACATTACTGGGTCTTATTCCTGCTTCCTATATCACTGTCAAGGTAAGTTTCTCTTCTTATTCCCTGGTTAATCAAACTAAAGCGGGTTTTTTTTTGTGGTTTTGTTTCTTTTTAAAGTTCGTGACTTATTCATGTTCTTGTTTTAGTGATTGCTTGCCCTTCCAAACATTTGTGTTGCCTGTTTTCAGACATTTCTGGAATATTATATTTGAAATGTGACATATTGCACTGTATGGTAATTTGCGAGGAGCCTTTTGGATATTGTAGAATTTTGGATAAATAACGATTACATGGTGATGGAAAGAAGTTATTTGTATAGGGCCTGCTAGCAACCACACGTTCGTGCTGATAAAATTGATTTTTCAATAATTAACATCATCTTGCTAATCTTGTTGCTTCTCCTTTTCCCAACATCAGGCTGGCCTTGCTCTTGGAGATCTCAAGTCAGTTAAGGATCTATATGATTTCAAAACTTTGTCTGTGCTCTTCCTTATTGGATCCATTTCCATAGTTCCAACCCTTCTAAAGAGAAAGCGAATATATGAGTGAAGGTCGTATTGATGAGGCTCTCCCACCAAAGGTGGCTTAATAGAGATGTTTGCTTAGAGGATCTGAAAAATGCCGCTGGGTGGCACCCTTTTTTTTGCCACAGAACACAGCAGGAAACCCGATTCGCTTGCGATACACATGGATTGATTAATTTTCCCCTATGATGAAGATAAAGTGATCTTCTTTATAAAAAAAATTTACTTGAAATGTTGATTCATTGATCTCCTGATGTGGATTATTTATACAGTTGGTAGCCAGCAATGTTCTAGGAAGGTGTTGTAATCCTGAGTGTTCTTTTAAAGATTAATGCTAGGCTGTATTGCATTGACAATAGGATTATTATCTTTCTGGTTTTGCCTATTCACTAATCAACAGAAGACTGAGGCAGAAACACAAGCGGTGGTCATGAAATGCATGCTAGCAATGTTTTTTGATTGACAAATGTCATGAATATATTGTTTGATTGTTATGTATTAATATAAAAAATATATATTATTTTAATATATTGTAAAATAAAAAATAATTTTTACCCCACATTAAATAGTAGTTGCCATGCAGGAAGAGCATATTGAATCCTCGTGATTGGATTGAAAACTTACGAAAATCTCCTCGTTGATTTGACTAAAACACAGGCATCTCAAAGGGTTGATTTGAAAAAAGGGGAGAACGTGTGTGAATGTTCTTGCTGTGTAATATTGGAAAAATGAACAGGATTTCGATTTCAATCAACCACTGTCATTGAGCAGTGTTTCATCTTATTTGATAAGTAATCCAGCACCCCCATTAGAGAAGAAGGCGAGGGTCATAGTGGGAGAGTGAAGTTTCACATTTTCGATGTGGATGAATTACCTCACACGTGACTCTTAGAGGTTAGCAAAGTTAGTAGTTGGCTTTTAAAAACAGCAAATTAATTAGGAATGAAACACCTGAGTCTATAAATTCTTCTGTATCAATACCTTGGAATACAAGTTAAAAACTAAGGGACATTTTGCAGAATATTGCAGAATTTCTCTCTACTATTTCTCCTTTAAATTATTCTAAAACTCACTGTTGTTAAGGGGGTTAACCAAAGCAATTATGTCACCCACTACACTTTTGCATTCTACAAATAATTCACTGATGCAAAATTAATTTTCATTATTCAACATCAGAAGTCACTATTCAATCTACAAAATTCCCTGTAAGGGGAATTACAACAGCATCAAGAGTAAAAAAAGAAACTTCACAAAGCATCGAGAGCATTCAACCAAAACTCACCAGAAAATCCTATGAATCAAGAGTAGATACAGGGTAGTCTTGATAGCCAGTGATACCTGTTATCCTTATCCGAGTATTTGGCTGCATGATTGAGTAAAAGCAGTTTTGAAAATATCAGGCAGCAGAAAGTCCTTTCTATCAATTATAGTCAAAAGAACAATAGAAGTCCCAGTCCCATTTTATGGTAACCCAAGAAAGAGAATGTGGTTTAGATTGAGTAGAAGGAATTAAACAAAAAAAAAAAAGGAAAATGAAAGAGTAGAGTTTCATAAAGAGAGGTAGGAGAACTTGCAAGGTAAAAGGCAAATTATGTATTGACTGCTGAACCTGCATTCATTTAACTGGAACATTGACATGGGACTTTATCTATGTATTGGTATGACTGTAGCTTGAAACCACGAAACCCCAACCCCACATAAGCTAAGCCCAAGAGTATTTTTTATTTATTTCCTCATTCTTGTATAGCAAATGATGAAATATGAACATAAAAGATTGAGGATGCAATAGACTTGTCTCATGCATTATTGAGAACAAAAATTATGCAGAAGAAACCAATACTCTGACCAACATGCTCAGGGTAAGTAATGTGGCAGCTTAAGTGCTGCCACCGCACCTTCTATATTTATCCATGTGGATACAAGAAACTCCTTATGCGAACCACCTCAAACCATGGTCAAAACACTGATTTTGAAGAAGTACACGCAACATGCTTTTGTACATGGAACTTTGGAAGAAAGCAAAAACCACCAGGTTTACTTAACCAATGCAAAACCACCAGGAATTACTAAGATGCCTCTCTTTATTTGTTGTATATCAATGAAAAATTTTCTTCTCATATTTTACTATGCAAATGATAAATGTTATTTTGTGTAATTTTATTGGCAACAACGGACAACAAAACTTCTAATATTGATTTTCACCAAATACTTCCAAACATTTATCTTTCAACAAGACATTTAGCCAAACAGTTCTCCAACAAAACTTACTTCTCCATGGGAGCTTCTTTTTTTCACACCTCAACTGCAAAAACCATAACTAAGACAAGCAGGCACCAAGTATGCTTAATACAACAGCATCTTGATCTTAATAAACTCGCCTATATGTTGGTATCTCTAGTATTACCAGTTCATAAGTGTGGTGTTAAAAAGTAAACAAGTGTTAGTTAAAGTGTTGGAATCTCTAGCATTACTCATTAGGGAAAAGGATAGCCACAGCTTACTCAACCCACTTCAAATGAGTTCTGACTTTTAAAGGTGAAGAGTGACTCATGCTTTCACATGATAAAACTTTTGATGGTTAGTGTGTGCCTGTAATGCTTGAAGTGAAAAACAAAACACATTTACCTGCCGGTGACCAATATTTCTCCTGTAGTTTTTCTTCTTCTTATATTTGAAGACAATCTTTTTAGCATCTAATCCCTGCAATAATAATACAAGTGAAAAAATTAGGGACTGGCGGGGAACAAAAATAAAAGTAATAGGCCATCTGAAAGAAAAGATACATATGATCAGACAGTCATGAAACCTACCTGCTCTTCAACTACAGCATGAACAGAAGCATTAGTCACCACTGGTTTTCCAATATAGGCACTTGTTCTTGTTCCCACGAGTAACACCTTATTCAGAGTTACCTGCAGAAGAATCAATGACTGAACTTTTAAATCAAGGCAAAATGCAAACTTTGAAAGAAACTAGAGCCAAAACCAGATACATAATATTTCTCTAATAGAAAAAGAATGAATAATCAATTAGATCTTTTCTAACATTGGACCACAGTTGCAAGCCAGTGTAATCCATAAATAGAATACTTGGTTGAATATCAGCTTTTTTAATTATAACAAAGAAAATCATTGAAGAAACAGTAGCAGCACTGAGATTTCTTCTTTTTATTTTTGGACGTGAAAATGAAATAGAATGAAATAGTTTCTAAAAAGAATATAAATACATAAAGATGAAAACTTGATGACAACACCAGAGAGTTCATGTTAAGAGGTCATGTTAAGCCAGACTGCATTACATTCAACAACTTAGGGAAAATATCTCAATTTCTGTAATTTGTGTAAGAATTGGACATAATTTGGTCAAGACAGTTTTAGTTTATTGAAGTCAGGTTCAGCAGTGATTTAAAAACATTATCTCAGGAAATGCAGCATCCTTCTGGATTTTCACATGGCTTATTGAAATCACAGTAAAAATGATTTGGAAAAATGCATTTAAAATCAATGCGTTTTTTCATCCAAGGGCATTGTCGAAATAGCCTCTTAAAAGTGGGGGATAAAGCTTTTTTGCATGAAAGAATACACCCACTGTACAAAATATTGGCAAATGTACAGAATTTCAAGCAACTACAATCACTGGCAATGAGCTGTCTTTTCATCATTGTTTGATCAGCAATCAAGCATGCACTTGAGGATGACAATATGACATTGGAGCTTCACATTCACCGTTTAAGGGAGAAAAAAGCTCCTATAGCAATCCCAAATCGAAGTTAAGGGCCGACAAGAGAACAATTCTTACCACAAAAGCTAACAGCACATGCTAACCACGTGAAAGTTGCAACTAGCTTGGAAAATATTTTAACTAATCAAGATATAGAAAGAAATGATAGCAACCTATACCTTATCATTGACATCAGCACCTTTAAGCCTCTGAACATAGAGCCATCTCCCCGGGATAACAATGTACTGGCGAGATCCTACCTGAAAAAAGAATTGAAACACAAGCCCCGGATCAAAAAGCAGACAAATTATGAAAAAGTTACTAACAGGGAAACCATAAGAAAAAGCAATAAATCTTCTCGAAAACCTCTAAATTACTCCACATTACATTCACCATTGGAAAAAAGAAAACAATCAGAATCATTGATTAGCAAAGTATTAGTCTGCTAAGGCATAAATGGCAGCAAGATTATAGCTTAAAACCTGAATTCATCTAGCTAATCATAAAGTCGCACTTGAAACAAAAATTATAATCAAACCCGTCAGGGTAGTCAGAAAATCAATCCAAAAACATTGACGTCATTCAAAAACACATCTTTAGAGGCCCAAAAATTATAACTTCCACTGTCATTCAATACTCACCATAACAACAGCAAAAATCTCCTCACGCTTGGGCGGCTCTTCCTTAGCCACCTCAACCACCTGCGTGGCAGCAGGCTCAGGGTTAGCCTCTGAAACAGGTGCTTCGGGCTCTGCTTCAACAACAAGAGCTTCAGATTCAGAAAATTTGGGGGGATTGGCAAAAAATGTGGGTCTTTTAGAGAAAATAAGAGAAGAGGAGGATAAATTATGGGTGGTCTTTGAGAAAGATCCAGAGTTGGATTTGGAGAGGCAAAGTGATTTAGAGAGAATTGGGTTTTGGTTACTGGAGATTTTGCATTGAGTGGTCAAAGAAGAACAGAGAGCGACAAGTGTTGTGGAAGACGAAGCAGCCATTGTTTTGGAAGTGAGAGCAGCAAAACCAAAAAGCTCTCTCCCTTCGTGCTGTTTCTTATTTAGCTTTCAAGCTTGGCGCTTGGACTGGCTTATCCTATCCGTTTACAATCCAATTACCAATATACCCTTGACATTAAAGTTTTTCTCTCATTCTCGATGTTTTCTATTTATTTATTCATTCATTTATTTTAAGATTATGAATTTGTAAATTTCCTTCACTCCTTTTATAATTACCAAAAAGAAATATTAAAAAATATTATTTTTAAATAAAAAATATTATTTTTAAATAAAAAATATTTTAAAAACAATATTTATTATCATTCTCTCAAACAACTCATAAATCAAATAAAAAAACCTTAGATTTTTATTATTAAAAAAAACTTTTCTTGGAAAAATAAATAATGCAGTGGATAATGAAAAATTGTAAAAAGAAAAGGAAAACATAAAGAAGCCACGTAGGCACGTAGCGCGTAAGAAGATATGGGTGTCCCTCAAACGGCGGAGATCCCAGGCATAAAACGACAACGTTAACTTGGTGGCTAAGCGTAGCACGATATCGTTGAATTAATCTGATTTCTAAGCCATTTAACTGTGTGTATGCATATAAGAAAGAGAAGAAGCTCAGCTCAAAATTCAATATGCACAGAAGAGCCAAATTCTCCTTGTTTTCATCACCATCGTTGATTTTGTTGTTGATCGTCGTCATCTTTGTTATCGAAATGGCTGAGTCTGTTCCATCAACGACTGATTCTGTTCCATCAACGGCTGACCCATCAAAATCGGTTCAGATTGTCTATACTGAGAAACCTCAGGATGAGGAGCCCGAGGCTTACCATATCCGAACCCTCACCTCTGTTCTTGGCAGGTAGTACCGCAGGGTTTTTCGTTGTAATTCAGATCTGTATGATTATTTATGAATTAGGTTTTCAGATTTTGTGTTTTTTGTATTGTATAGCGAGGATGCTGCAAAGGAGGCATTGATTTATAGCTATAAGACAGCTGCAAGTGGATTCTCTGCCAAGCTGACACCAGAACAAGTTGAACAAATCTCAAGTATGCATCTTTTTCTTAATTTCTGATTGAAATGCTTTCATAGGTTAATGGGCTTTTTTTTCAATTTACAATATCGTTGCTGATTGATGTTTTTAGATGAGAAGACTGTGAAAGTGTTTTTTAAAATTTTCACTTCTGAAAACCTTAAAGTTTGTTAATCTTCTTGTCTTTTTTTCATTTTTAAAGGTCTTGTTTTGACTATCGTGTTCCTTGATCCTTAATGTTAAAGGGGAAGAACTAATTGAGGTTTCTTTCTTCTTAAGGTAGAATTAGATCCTTGACAGGGGAGCCTTTATTTGTTTATCTTCAATTTGATGGATTTATAAATTAGGCTCTTTAAATAAGAATTTTTTTCGTGAGTTTATTATTGGTGGATTCGAAGAGGTCAGAAAATTAAATGGATTAGCCTTTAAGCTTGAATTAAATAAATGGATTATTGGGTCTGGGATCAAACACAGCATGTACTTTTCAATATCAGAATCTAATACTCGAGTAAATCAAGTAAATCCTGTTTAACCGTTCGTAATTCTTTGTTTGCAAAACTACTACTTCCCATAATCATGTGCTTGCTTTTCATTGCAGAACTACCAGGTGTTCTTCAGGTTGTCCCCAGCAAGACACTTCAGCTGCACAAAGGACTAGGGAGGCTTCATTAAGTATTTGGAATCATGTATCTGACAAATACATAGCTATCGAAGCCTCTCCTCCCAGTTCTTCCCTGAGTATAAACAAGTTTATCCTGTTTCCTACACTCTAGTGCCGTGTTTGTACCGCGAACATTTAGCGTAGTAATAAAGTTCTGGATCTAAATCTCATAGTTTCTCTTACTGTTTTACATTGCTTGTATATGTTATGAATATGATTTGCATGAAGCCGCTTAGTATCTGGCATTTTATATTTATTCACAAGTTTGAGATTCAATTCATTATAGTATCTGGAGAGGAAGTTGGTCAAAAATGGCTCTTAGGTTCTATATGCTTTAGACATCAGACTTTATTGATGGCCGGCGAACACAACGTCGGACTTTGAGATGAACATGTTCTGATGACAGCTTGGGCAACATCTTGTGCTTGCTTCATCAGAACCTACATTAAACAAATTTGTAAACATCCTGATCCTGGATCAATTAGAGGACAAGATGTGATGTACAAAGCTCCCATGGGGAAAGAGAAGTTTCAGCTAAATTCAAGTGGTTTAACTAGGTCAGAATTAGAACAGAGCTAGCAAGAGGCTTGATTACAAGTCTCTGGCATGTATGTTACCTGAGTCCTGCTAGAGAAGGGTTGCAAGAGTGCGATTGCACCAGCAACCCTAGCTTTCGCACTAGCTATCGATGGCAGACGAGATCCCAGGGCAGCAGCATGGCAATAAACGAGGACTGGTCTGCTCGACTGGATCCCTCGAATCATTTAACCATAACGGTGCTGTGAAGATCCATTTGAATGCAGTGATGTTAATTTCATTTTCAGCCAAAATATTTTATACTAGTTAAAAAACAAGATAAAACAGCGTAATTTTTACCTCGTTTAAAATTTCAGCACGTTTCGAAAATTCTACCCAAATTTTGGCTGGAATGTTCTGATTTCGTTTCGCCCGTTCCATTCCAGTCAAATAATATTTTTTTTAAATAATAAATAATTTTACAATATCAATCATTTCTCTTAATCTGGCCATTAGATTGAAATAAAATTTTACGATGAGTCTCTTGATATAATTATATATATTATGTTAAAATTTCATAACAATCAAAAAACAATGACCTTATGAGATTGATGATGATATTCTTGTAATATTATAAAAAACAAAACACTTGACAAACTTGATTGAAAGTCAGGAGTTTAACAGTGGATGGTAAAGTATGGACATCATTGATACTTGACTCCGGCAAATTTCAGCACCCTAGAGTGAAGACCATCAACAGAGGCAGCTGAAAATGTAGGCACCAGATCGGATCCATTGATGACAGCACTAATGAAATGCTTGCATGATTCTGCTAAATCCTATGCCATACAGGCAGCTGCAAAAAAAAAAAAAGTAAGCATTCAGAGGTAGAGAGGATCTCAATATGATCCAGAGGTAAAATCTTCTTCAACCAAATAAGACCTTTCATAAGAATCACAACGCAAAGAGCCTTTCAAAGTTCCCTACACTAGTAAAAAAAAATCCCCCATTTAAACAAATTAACCAAACAGATAATGGAGTAAACAAACTGCATCAGTCACCAAGAAAAGTGCATTTAACTATTCCCAGTAAAGGTGGCAGTCTTTACAACAACAAGACTATCAATTCCATGTCTCTTAACTAAACAAACATTTGATAAGCAATTGTTTAACTAAAATACAGCTCAAAACACTATAATCCTGTAAATTCACACATAAAAAAAATAGGACTTCACCCTCCACTTGAGCAAGCACTAAATATGAAATTAAGATAAATTTCGTAGCAAAACATAACTCAAAACACACTGATACACACATTTCAACGAATAATTCCCCAATAAACTAAAACATCAATGGTTACAACACAAAATAATAATAATTGCTCGCGTGAAATTAGTCGAGCCCAGAAAAAGTATCTATCTCCTCTCCTCCTTCCTCAGTAAATGAACTGAATGCACACAAAATCTTAAAACAACAACCAAAAAATTCAAAACAGAACACTTAATCTTATCAGATGTGATTGATGTTTCCTTGAACTTATCAAGATTGATGAGATTTGGCATAGCAGGATTTTATACTTTAAAAATATCATATAAAGGTCGAATTATTCAGAGTTACTGGGAGCCTCACCCAGAGGGGAAGCTTCCAAAAATTGGCGGGTAAGATCAGCCTAAGTAGGGCTGAACTCACTCGCCTTTTAAGTTGTGTTCGTTGTACAAGGTGTTGGCACGACTCGCCGTCTCTATACGATCATAGACAAGTCGCCTTTCACCCCTGACAAGACGGGTTAACATAACGATTTCTGCTAGAGCTATATTTATACACATATTCCTAAACCCTAAACGCACATCTTTCCGATGTGGGATATATAGAAGGCTTTTTATTCCACTGCTTCGCTTTTGTTATGGCCATTTGGATTTTGAATATAGTGGTGTTTTAGTGTACACTATATCGCCGTACCAATGTTTTTCACTTTAAAAAGAATATATATATATATATATATATATATATATATATATATATCCAATAGCTATTTAAATAAGTAAGAAAAACTTGCATTTTAAATCATATACTCAATTAGGTTAAGTAAAATAATATTAATTTATTTAATTAGATAATAAAAAACATGCAGTTATGAATTAAATTAAAATAACTAATCATATAATATGTAAAAAAAAAAAAAAGCTTGCTAAAATAAAAAGAAAAAGTAAAACTTAACACCTAGTTAATCTAATATGAAATGATAAATTTTGTTATAAAACAAAACAAAAAAACTGACTCGAGTCAATCTAAGTTAGTATACTATATCTAAGATTTAAATTATAAGATTGAGATAAGTTAATAAAAATTAAAAATAAATCACAAATATTAGCTACCAACATACCTAACAAAGAAGGGTGAAATATAAAAAAAATCAATTAACAGAAAAAAACTACAAAACCGTGTAAAATCACCAAACCTTGTTACCTGGATCATTTACAAAAAGATTTATTTTTATTAAAAAAACATTAAAAAAAAACCTTAACCATCGGAATTGACTTCAATTCATCCAGTAGTTGGAAAAGATCATGAGATAAGACGTTAACACGTAGCAGTATTGTTCTTAGACTTCTCGGTCTCCTCGTCACAGTTGAGAAATGTTTGCTTAGACTGTATTTAGTTTTGCTGAGTTTCTTTTTTAAAATATTTTTTATTTAAAATTATATTAAATAATATTTTTTATATTTTTTAAAAATATTTTTTATATTAATACATAAAAATGATTTTAAAAAATCAAAATATTTTAATTTAAAATAATAAACAAAAATATTTTTCGAGAAACAATCATTCGATATGCTCATACTGCAAGACCAGTTATAAGATGGCTGTCCCGTAAGGAAATGAAGAAAAAATGCTGACAAAGGCAGAAGCCCCATATTGAAGATCAGATTACAACCATTGAAGATTTGAATTCAAGTGAAGAAACCACACAACACACGTTGCTGCAAATCCTCTTCTGCAATCCTATCTGTAATCTAAGTTTAAACTCAAATCAGATTGTATAGGATTTCTAGCTAAAGTTGTTATTCTGTAATGTATTTAAACAAGGTTTTACATCAAGAAATACAAGTGAGAAAAACATATTATTCTCATCACAGATTCTACTAATTCTATATGGTATCAGAGCCTCATACAAAGACTTACGTCTAATCCTTTTTTTTTCCCTTGCTTCTCTTCTCACAACCTGCAATGGCTTCCTCTTCCACTGCTGCTCCTTCACCAATTGTTCCTTCACTGTCTCATTTCCCCCTCTCGCTTAATATCAAACTCAATCACATGAATTATCATGTATGGAAAGCACAAGCTCTCCCTTATTTCCGTGGTCAAGGTGTCTTTGGATACCTTGATGGCTCCATCTCAGCCCCTCCAAAAGAAATTTCTTCCACAGATGCTATTACAGGTCACACTACCATCATTCCTAACCCAGAATATGAACATTGGGTTCGTCAAGATTCACTGATCCTTGCCACCATCAATACCTCTCTCACTTAAGAGGTGCTTTCTCAAGTTATGACCTATACCACATCCAAGGATGTGTGGTTTGCTCTCCACCAAAACTTCTCATCCATCTCTCGTGCAAAAGCTGTGCAACTTCGAACTCAGCTTGCAACTTCAAAGAAAGGATCTTTATCTGCAAAAGATTACTTTCTGTCCATCAAACGCATGGCAGATGAACTTGCCTTGGCAGGTCAACCACTCAAATCTGATGAGACTCTAACCTATATTCTTGCAGGTCTTGGACAAGAGTATGACTCTTTGGTCTCTACCATTACATCTCGCACTGAAGCTGTCACCTTGGAAGAATTCTATTCCTTATTGCTCATCACTGAATAAAGAATCAATCAGCACCATGATTCAATTCACGTTAATGCCTCTGTCAACATGGCCACCAGGCATCCTTCATTAATTTCTCGTCCTGTTCCCAACTGGACCCCCTCTCATCGGGGTCGTGGAAACAACTACCGTGGGAAAGGACGTGGTGGCCGAGCTTTTTCCTATAATTATGCCTCCAATTCACTTGTCTGTCAGGTATGTGAAAAGCCAGGACATAATGCATTAAAATGCTATCATCGCTTTGATGTATCTTACCAGGTTCAAAATCCACAAAGAACCCCTCAAGCTTTTCTTGCTGCCCGAAATCATCAGAATACATCTCCTGCATGGCATCCTGATACTGGTGCTACCCATCACCTCACAAATGATCCTCATAATATTGATCTTCCAAATGATGACTCTGCTGGCAATGACCGAATTCAAGTGGCAAATGGTGCAGGTTTGGATATTATTCACAGTGGAAATTCCACTTTGACTTCTGCCTCTAAGTCCTTTGTTCTAAATCAAATACTGCTTGTTCCCGAAATTACCAAAAATCTTCTTTCCGTTCATCGTTTTTGTCGGGATAACAATGTTTTCTTTGAGTTTCATGCCTTTTATTTCCTTCTGAAGGATTACTTGGGGAACATCCTGCATCGTGGACCACTTCATAATGGCATTTACAGTTTCTCCATGTCTCTAGCGCGTCTTCAACCTCGAGCATTTTCCAGTGTCCATGTCTCTGCTGCCCTATGGCACAAGCGCCTTGGTCATGCCTCATTTGCGGTCATGAATAAAACTCTATCTCTTCCTTTTTCACGTAATAAATCTGTATGCTCTCATTGTCAAATGGCCAAAAGTCATGCATTGCCTTTTACTCATTCCCATGTTTCTGTTTCCAAGCCATTAGAACTCTTATATTCGGATGTTTGGGGGCCAACACCCATTTTATCAACCACTGGTGCAAGATATTACATCAGTTTTTTAGATGATTGTACCAAATTTATATGGTTGTTCCCATTAAAACAAAAATCTGAGGCCTTAAATATTTTTCAAAAATTTCAGGCTGCTGTTGAACGCCAATTTAACACAAAAATTAAATCCATCCAAACTGATTGGGGTGGTGAATTTCGCAGCCTAAATCAATTTTTACAAACACAAGGTATTGCTCATCGCATCACTTGCCCTTACACTCACCAGCAAGCTGGTGCTATTGAGCGACGTCATTGTCAAATTGTTGAAGTTGGCCTATCTTTGCTGCCCACTCTCATTTACCACAAATTTTTTGGGAAGATGCCTTTTTAACGGCGGTTTACATCATTAATCGGTTACCCACCCCTATTTTAAATCAAAAATCGCCATATGAATTGGTAAACAATTCCAAACCAGATTACAATTTTCTGAAAGTTTTTGGTTGTGCCTGCTGGCCCTTCTTACGCCCGTATAATAGACATAAAATGGATTTTCATTCCAAAACCTGTATTTTTATTGGGTACAGTATTGGTCATAGGGGATATAAATGTCTAGATTTTTCCACTGGCAAGATTTTTGTCTCCCGACACGTCGTCTTTGATGAGTCCCATTTTCCTTATAAAACGCCAAGTCCCTCATCCTCTGTCATGGTCGTTCCTTCCCCTGTTCTTCTTCCACCAAATCTCCAATTATCGTCTGTGTCTTCTACTCTTTGTGCAGATCATCAAAATCCAGCTGCCCAATTGCCACCGAATCAGTCATCACCTTCGGAGCTTTCATTGGACCGTGACAATTCTTCCTCTCCACCAATCACAGACTCGAATTCAAGTCCACCTGCAGATGAGAGCCAATCATTAATCAGCTTACCACCCGCACCACCTACCAACAATCACCCAATGACCACTCGCAGCAAAAACAATATCTTCAAGCCCAAATTGCCTTCTGATTCCCATATCAGATACCCTTTGCCTCAAGCTCTTATGGCCACTGTCACACCTCACATCACAGAACCAACGTGTCATTCTGAAGCTGTTAAACATCCCCACTGGAGAGATGCCATGAATGTGGAAATGGATGCCTTATTAAGCAATGGTACGTGGTCTCTGTGCACTCCTCCTCCAACTGCAAATGTAATTGGTTCGAAGTGGGTATACAAAATTAAAAGGAAAGCTGATGGCAGTATTGAACGCTTCAAGGCTCGCCTTGTCGCCAAGGGGTTTCATCAACAGGAGGGGGTTGATTTCTTGGAGACTTTTAGTCCTGTTGTAAAGCCTACAACAGTTCGGCTGGTTCTCTCAATTGCAATTTCTCGTGGTTGGCATCTTCGGCAGCTTGATGTGCAAAATGCTTTCTTGCATGGTTATTTAAGTGAAGATGTATACATGGATCAGCCTACAGGTTTTCTTCATCCTCAGTACCCCAATCATGTGTGTAAACTGCATAAGTCCATATATGGTCTTCGTCAAGCACCACGGGCCTGGTTCTCTCGGCTCACTGATAAATTGCAGTCAATTGGGTTCAAAGGCAGTCAAGCAGATCATTCCCTCTTTGTGTATCAACATGGTGCCCATCTTCTTTATTTTCTCATTTATGTTGATGATGTTATCTTGGCAGGTGCTGATATCAAACTTATTGACCATGTGATAAGCTTGTTACAAGCAGATTTTCCTGTCAAAAATATGGGTGAACTCAGCTATTTCCTTGGCGTGGAAGCTCTTCGAACTGGTGATGGGCTTTATTTGTCTCAACGCCGCTACATTCTTGACCTTCTCCTTCACAGCAAAATGGATAAATCAAGGCCATCTGTTACACCAATGTCCACATCTCAGACTTTGAATAAAACTGATGGTGTTCCATTTCATGATCCGCAGTTATATCGCAGTATAGTGGGAGGGTTACAGTATCTCTCTTTTACACGGCCAGAACTAGCATTTGTTATTCACAAAGTAAGCAAATACATGGATGCCCCTAAGGAACCTCATTGGGTAGCTGTGAAAAGAATTCTGTGTTACCTCAAAGAAACTATCTCTCATGGACTTCTCATTCAGCGTGATCCTTTACTGTAACTTCAAACTTTCAGTGTCTCGGATTGGGCATCGGATCCAGATGATAGAAGATCGATTGGTGCATACTGTGTGTATTTTGGAAGAAATTTGATCTCATGGAGTTGTAAACAGCAACCTACTGTTGCTCGTAGCAGTACCGAAGCTGAATACAAAGCTTTGGCAAATGCAGCTGCTGAAATTCAATGGATCAAAACATTGCTTGCAGACCTTCATGTCACTGCCACAAAACCTCCAATTCTTTGGTGTGATAACATTGGAGCTACTTACCTCACTAGTAACCCACTCTTCCATGCACGCACGAAACATATTGAAATCGATTTTCATTATGTCCGTGATCAAGTGCTCAGTGGTCAATTGACTGTCAACTTGATTTCTACTAAAGATCAAACAGCAGATGCCTTGACTAAGCCATTGCCTTCTCAACGGTTCAAACAACTTCGTGACAATCTAAGGGTTCATTCCTTACCCCTTCGATTGCGGGGGCATATTGAAGATCAGATTACAACCATTGAAGATTTGAATTCAAGTGAAGAAACCACACAACACACGTCTGCTGCAAATCCTCTTCTGCAATCCTATCTGTAATCTAAGTTTAAACTCAAATCAGATTGTATAGGATTTCTAGCTAAAGTTGTTATTCTGTAATGTATTTAAACAAGGTTTTACATCAAGAAATACAAGTGAGAAAAACATATTATTCTCATCACAGATTCTACCAATTCTATACCCCACGATAAAATCATTATATATATATATATATATATATATATATATATATATATATTATTGTTGGTAAAAAATATCTTGAAAAGAGAATGGAAAAGATGTGTGCCACGTTCAAAACGAAAAGACGAGTGCATGAGCACTGCCGAGAAGACGAATTCTATTTGAGACTTCTTCTTGGCAAAATATTTTTTTTTTATCATGAGAGCAACTTAAAGAAAAATATTATTTTAAAAAGTTAATATTTTAAAAAGTTAAATTGATAAAATAGTTTTTTAAATAGTATAAATATAGTTTTTTTTTTGTTTCTATGTATTCCTATGGTAAAAATTATTTAGAAAAGCCAAATAAATTTTATATATCATTTTAAATATAGCACAATTATTTTGTATATAATATAACTATATAATTAATTATACAACTAATATAAGTGATTTATATAATTAATTAAATGCTTTTAAAAACCCTCCAACATTTTAATTTTATTTAAATAAAAAATTCAAATTTGAAAAAAAAATCTCACCAACATTATATGTCTTGAATGCATAATCAACCAGTAAACCTAAACTATTATCAACCAGCAAAAATTACTTTACTTCATTATCAGCCAGCACCACCAGCCAACAATTCGTCGCATGCACCAGCAAAAATTGTTATCAACAATTTTCTCATTTAAGCAAGAATCTAAACCTCACAAAGAATGAATATTTTCCTCTCTGCATAGAGAAAGAACCAACTAATACAATTCTGAATTTCGTCACATATATCGCTATTGGTATGCTACAAATTTTGCATATATTAAAACTTAATACTGATAGTAATAAAATAACAATAATGATCAGTATAAGTTCTTCAAGAAAAAAATTATGCATTTTAAATGTCAATTTATTTGCAAGACCTTGTATGGAGAACCAATTCATTGGATAGAGAATGAAATTGTGCAAGAAAGTGAAACATTAATGCATGCAAAAGGTGGATGTTGCAACACTTTAACAACAACATTTATGGCTACATATACACATAAACATTTAAGACATCAAAATGAGAAGCAGTAATATTAAAGCTGGTAAACAAAATCGTTCTCTTTTCCATTTTTCAGTTAATATTTTTATACAGATTCGCAGTCCTAAGCCCCATAAAGATATTATCATACAATATACCAATAATAGCCATGCAAATTAAATTGGATTTTTTATAAGTTTTCAATTAAACATGCATAATTAGGTAAGATCATGGGGGGAAACATTTCATAAACCCTCATTTTCATCGATTGAACAACCTAAAACAAATATTCAAAGTATTAGATTTGTTACCTGTATTCTTGAGTTCCAGACGAGCGAGATGGAATCTGCATGAGAGAAGAGTACAAGAAATTGGAAAAGTTAGTTAAAAACCTTTTAGTGTAGCTAAATTGCAATAGAGAAACAAGAAACCTAAAATCACTTGAATTATTGAAGAGAAAAGTGCAAAACCCAATCAATATAGAGAGAGAGGGGAAAAAACAAAGATGTTCGGTGGCGATAATGATTGGTCTAGCAGAATGTTGTCGTGATTTTGTGTGGTTTACTAAGGAAGATTAAATATGCTGAGACAAATGAGAAGAAGATGAAGAGAAAGTTAGGGACATAATGGGAGAAAGAGAAGAAAATCGATGAAGAGAGTGTTGGTTCTTGTTCTGTTTGGTTTCCAAGAGAAGCAACAATTCTACTTCTATTGTTCTCTTCTTCTATGTTTTAATTAGCTTAAACAGTATTCCAACAAGTATATGTACTTTTTTTTTGTTGAAATGTGTAGAAATAGAAACTCAAGAGTAGAAAAGAGTATTTTAACTATTAAAATAGTTGTTCTGTTGGAGAAGTCAAAAGTAAAAACAAAAACAAAAATTATAAATTTTGACATTTTCAGATGGCTTATACGTTGGAGATGCTCTAAAGCAGACAAATATCCTTCCTTGAGATAAGTTATAATCTAAGACAAGATCAATGGGAGTGGAAGACAATGTTTGTTTGCAATTAAATATTCTATTCCAAGTATTAACATATTTTATACATATAAAATCTTGGTCGTTATAAAATCTTGGGCGTCTCTTGATTAACTTGTTTCGTAGAGCTGGAATTAGTTTGAGAGACACTTTGAGCCTAATATGTTAAAAAACTATGTTTTTAGATGAGACTTCAAAATATAATTTATATTATTCTCTAACATGTTAAACCTCATCATTGCAATATATTCCATCTTCTATAACTTTAATTCCAAACACTAAGAGGATATTTGAGAGTCTGATTACGATTGTTTTTCAAAGTGTTTTTCACTTAAAAAAATATTAAAATAATATATTTTTATTATTTAAAAATCATTTTTATATCAGCATATTAAAATGATATAAAAATATTATTTTTTTAAATTTAAAACAAAACAATTTTTTCTTCAGAAAAGCACTTTTAAAGTGATTTCCAAACAACCCTAATCTTGTCATGCATTTTCTGCTGGCCCCATCTTTGTTTTCTTAGAGAAGAAAAATGTTTCCTTTAGAAAAAAACAATTTAACCCTCTTAGTGTGGGTTCTCTGACGTGGTGTATAACATGGATTAAAAAAATTATAGTTTTGAATATTGTAGAGAAATAGAGAAAAACTATGATATTTTATATATAAAAGTTGAATAATAATATGATGTTAAAATAAACTATAATTGTTTAAATAGAGTCTTCAACATGACATAAACAAAAAAAATTATACTAAATAGAAAACAAATAATTAAAATTCAAAATTAACTAAAGAATAATTAAATTATGATAAACAATAACTTTAGACTTAATTTTGAAAGATCTAGCAACTTGATGATAAAAGAATAGAGTTTATTTAAACTCAACTTGTAATATTATCTTAACAAATGTTAATTCAATCCATCATTCAAATTTTATATTATCATTGCTTTCATCAAATTTATATATGATATGAACATATTTCAACTTGGATTTTTTCATCGATTTTTATCAACATTTTTTATTTATTTGATCCACATATTTATTTAATTTATGTCTTGATACCTTTGAAAACAAAGGATCATCATTAAAATATATATCTTTAAATTAGTTCTAACACAACACATTTTAAAAAAATATAAAAAATAAAAAAATTCAAACATAATTCCAAACACGTTGCTTCTCAATGAAGACCTTGCCCAAGTCTTAGTTCCTCGGATAACAACGTTGAAGGCATCTTTTTAAAATCAATCATCTGATCCATGAAGCTCAGCCAACTCCTCAATAACGCAAACCTTAGTCCATACGCACTAACCCTATTTTCCGCAGGAAAATGAGCCTAAGAAAGAAAATGTTTTTTTTTCTTTAGTTTTTTATTTCACACATTTTAAAACCAATATCCAGAAAAGATAAATTTTCAAAAAGTATTAGCCCATAAAAAAGAGAGATAAATTCTTAAAAAGGGGAGAATTTAGCATGTTTGATGTGTAAATTAATATAAAAAACAGATAAATTCCTATCATATCATAATGTTTAAATTGAATTCGAAATGAAAAATAAATTGCTTCCCATTATATTTATCATCAATTAAGAGAATCCCCCAAGAGTTAAAAATTAAAATTTAAAAAAGAAAGAAAAATAATTAAAGGGTAGGGCCCTATATAGCTTATCTTACTCGCCATTGGTGCTGCCATGATGACCTGTTGAACACTGGCAGAAACTATTTGTAGCCCACCATTCCAATAAATAGTTTCTGCCCCACATAATCCTAATCCTACACCGAAAAAAAAAACAATTAACAAAATAAATTATATATATAAATACTGAATTGGAAAGCCACTTAAGCTCCCATGAAATCAAAATCAAACGAGAAAGCAAACAGCTCCTTCCTTTCTTGTTTTGTTTTTCTTCAAGAACTGTAAGAAAACACGCCAAGAAATCAGAAACAGTTTCTTTGGATCCAAAATCCCAAAAAAGCTTCAATCTTTTCCACAAAAATGAATGAAGAAACCACCAGACCACCACAACCATCATCAACAGCAGAAGCAGCACCAAGAGCAAGACCAACAATAAGAAAGCCCACAACCTCAGTCTTGCCACACCAAACCCCAAGACTTAGAGACCATTATCTGTTAAGCAAGAAACTAGGGCAAGGTCAATTCGGAACCACATATCTATGTACCCATAAAGCAAGCAACAATCTTTATGCCTGCAAGTCAATTCCAAAGAGGAAGCTTTTATGTAAAGAAGATTACGAGGATGTTTATAGAGAGATCCAGATCATGCACCATTTGTCAGGGCAACCAAATGTGGTGCAAATTAAGGATACTTATGAGGATCCAATGTTTGTACATTTGGTCATGGAGTTATGTGAAGGTGGAGAGCTTTTTGATAGGATCGTGGAAAAGGGTCAGTATAGTGAGAAAGAGGCTGCTAACCTGATCAAAAATATAATCGGGGTGGTTGAGTATTGTCATTCTTTGGGGGTTATGCATAGAGATCTTAAGCCTGAGAACTTCTTGTTTGATAAACCTGGTGACGATGCCAAGCTCAAGACTACCGATTTCGGCCTCTCTGTCTTTTACAAGCCAGGTTGGTTTTTTCTTTACTGCTAGTTTTTCTTCTTTCGAAGAAGAAGCAATGGTGGCTTTGATCTCTCATTTTGTGCAATGGGGTTTCATTTGGTTAACCCGTACTGTGTGATTGGTAATCTTGCATTCTTTGTTGGCTTGGAATAAATATTTATAAATTTCATTATATGACTGTGAATTTCCTGTGATTGCAATTTATTAGAAGAAAGGCTGGTTTTGAATTAATTTTCGAGTTTTCAGGTTTCATTTTTGTTCATTCTTGGATTAGATTATTCAAACTGAGTGTGTTTTATGGAAGCTTATCTTCTATTTATCTATCTGCTTTAGAAATTTCATTTTTCCTGCTCCTTGTTTTTCTAATTCATCCGTGCTATGTGATTTTCATCTATTTGTTTAGAAGAATGTTGTTTCTTGTTTCTTGAAATTGCTATTTGTATTTTGCCATCATTTCTTGTTTAGAAACATTTGGTCCACTCTGTGATCTGTCTGACTAAAAACTTTCCCTTATTTTTGGACCAGAGCATCATTTCAGGAATTCTGTATTTTTCTGTTTGGACTTTGGACTACTGGATAGGTTCTTGATGCTCTATCATCTTTCTAAGGGATATAGATGAGCTAGTTTAGGGTGTTATATTTCTTCCCTGGCCTTCTATTGTTTATTTTCTTTATTTTTCACTGTAACAATAACCTGTTAGCAAAGACAAATGGAAATATAAGGGAATTGCTATAGAATTAGTCAGAATGAGGATGCTCCCTCGTAACCTGTTAGCACATCAAATATAACGCTATTGTTTTCTTCTGCTCTTTCTAACTTGAGGTGACTGGTATACGCAAATTGTTTGGAATTATGCATATGCTTAAGTGTTCCCTTAGTTTCTGAATAGTGCTTTGTCAAAGATGTATGGTTGGTTAATTTCTTTACTATTCCTTTTCCCTACAGGACAATATTTTTATGATGTAGTTGGAAGTCCGTATTATGTTGCACCGGAGGTTTTGCTTAAGTATTATGGACCTCAAGCAGATGTCTGGAGTGCGGGTGTTATCCTTTACATCTTATTAAGCGGGGTTCCACCTTTTTGGGCTGGTAGCGATCATAGTTCATATTTTCTCTGGTTCTCTGAAATTTGAGACTTGCAACAAAGTAGATAACTTTTTGCCTGTCTTCTTTTTATGTGAAGGGTATTTACCTTTTCCTACTACTTGCAGAAACCGAATCAGGGATCTTCAGACAGATTTTACAAGGACAACTAGATTTAGAATCTGATCCATGGCCAAATATCTCAGAAAGTGCAAAAGATTTGATCAGAAAGATGCTTGAGAGGGATCCGAGGCAAAGGATTACTGCTCATGAAGTCTTGTGTAAGTGGTTTCATTCTTTTGCACAGGGACACTAGTTTGGATTTCCATGTAGTAGGAATGCAGATATGCCCTACCCTTGCTTAAGCTGTTAATCAGACATAACAGTGGTTGTTGTACTATCAGGTAACCCATGGATTGTAGATGACAGAGTTGCTCCAGACAAACCTCTTGACTCTGCAGTATTCTCACGTCTGAAGCAATTCTCGGCGATGAATAAACTTAAAAAGATGGCTTTGCGTGTATGTCTTATCCTTGCTTTTACTGCTATCATTTTCATTGTAGAGTTTTGTATGCATAAGAAATTTTGCCACAGGAATTTGATAGTCAACTTAATGATTAAGTTAATCTTAGGAAGTGAAATTTTTCTTTAGGAAGTAATGTCCATGGGAAAAAAAGGAAAAACAATTAAAATTAAGGTTTAATAGTTGGATGCACTGAACCAATTCTGACACATAGTTGCTAGCTTGTTTCTAAGAGTAAAATATTTTAGTGTTGAAGATTTTCTTACCAGCTTTGAGACACTATTTTATGTAATATATAGGTTTGTTTCTTACATATTTGTCATCCTATGAATGAGTTTCACTGAATTTTTGCATGTCATGTAGCAGAGGAGTTTCGTGTTTGCCTTCACTATGTTCTTGCTGTACTTAAGCAGTTTGATAATGTTCAACACCTATGCACCTCTTCCACGATTTGAGGCATCTAGTTTAGGATTCATTTAAACTCGAAACCGTGAAAAATTTGTGGTGTCCAGATTATAAGCCTAGAAGTGAGATCAGGAGAAAGATGATTAATAATCAATGTTCCTGTTGTGATGTAATAAATCTTCCGAAGAAGATATTCTGATGTGTTTCATCTTTATAGACAGATGGTTTCTTAGGCATCCTGCACATTCTTGGAGAAATTTGACACATAAAAGCAAGCATTACTGAGGACAGAGCCTAGATACTGTATGGTAGGCACTGTTCACCTATGCCTCCATGCCCATGTGACACTACCTATTGGAGAACCGGATGCGCAGCACTTAAGGCACCATACCTAGTTTCTCCGTAGTATCCCATGCTTTAAGCTAAAAGCATATTAGAAACACAAATTCTTATCTTGATTTGATTGCATTATTATTGAATAATGGTGAAGCCTGATTATTCAGCATATTAAGTGGAAGGTAGCTAAGGCAGTTGAGTGATTGTCTCACTAATGGACATTAACTTCTACACCTTAAAGTCACCCAATTCTCTTAAGCTTATTATTTATAAACTATTAAGGGATTATCTCACTAATACTTCAATTTCTTTCTCGGAACAATTCTGCTATTAATAGCCCTTTGTGACATGCATGGGATGGATGGAGCGGGGGAGAGAAACTATTCATTTCAACATTAGTGGTGTAACCACTGATCAAAGCATAATTTAAATAAGCACATTATCATAATATGCAGCGAAGGCTTGCTTTGTTAAAGGACATGTATCATTTGTTCACAAAAAGAGTTTGCAAAGCGGGAGCTTTCACTCCTTGTGTAGATATTTTGTTCTTTTTAAGATTTGAAGGAACTTGCATGATATGATAAAAAAAAATGGATATGACGTGGTTTTCTGATAATTATACAAAGTGTGCTTTCATTCATGGCGGAACTTTTTTTTTTGTAGGTCATAGCAGAAAGACTTTCTGAGGAAGAAATTGGTGGTTTGAAAGAGCTGTTTAAAATGATTGACACAGACAACAGTGGGACAATAACATTTGAAGAACTTAAACATGGTTTGAAGAGAGTAGGTTCTCAGATGACAGAAGATGAAATCAAGGATCTAATGGATGCAGTAAACACTTATTCAAATCTGTAGAATAATAATTTATTTTTATTATTTATTTTATCTAGTGTGAAAGCCTGACAGCCAGACCATTATTTTTTATATTAATAACACAATTGTCCGGATACTGTTGATTTGTATCTCTAATCATGCATGGAAAACTTCTGCAGGCTGATATAGACAACAATGGAACAATAGACTATGGTGAATTTCTTGCTGCTACTTTGCACTTAAATAAGATGGAGAGAGAGGACAATTTGGTTGCAGCTTTTTCCTATTTTGACAAAGATGGTAGTGGTTACATCACCATTGATGAACTTCAACAGGCATGCAAAGATTTTGGTCTTGGTGATTTGCATCTGGATGAGACGATCAAAGAAATTGATCTAGACAATGTAAGTCTATATGTTTATATTTGGTCTACATTGAATAGTTTCACTTGCCTTTACAATCCTAATTAGTTTATATAATCTTCATCGTCAGTGCCATTACTGTCACTACAGTTGCTTCTTTATTAGTCCCATATCGGCCATATAATGGGTTGACACTATTTACCTGTCTGATCTCTTACCTTCAGACAAAAGTATAATGGTGGTTGACAATATAATTAATGTATTGCTTGCGGGCCTGACGTTTGGTTGAAGCAGCCCTTTGTTTGCACATATGAGATTAAGCAGTTGTTAGGAAGGTGGAAATTGATTTTCTGGATCATGATGATTGTTCTAGAAGAATCCACAGATTGTAGATGGAAAAGAAAATCTAGATAAGTGGTAAGAAAATTGCACTTTCTTTCCAAGTGTTGGTCCTGGTTTTTTCCAGCTGCTTCTCTGCTCTGGGGTCATTGCATGTGCTTATTTGCTGGAACTGGTTTACTGTTGATGAGGCCTCAGGCCAGGAGATAATGAATTCAGACTTAAATCTGCTGTTCTTCCCAACCGTAAGGTGGTTTCTATTGAAGTTGTAGGTGCTATATGCCCATCTTGATGTAGTCTGGATCACTCAACACCTGCCTGAAATTGCACGAATTTTCTTCTCCGTGTCACATGATGGATAAAATGACTGGCACAACTTGTGTTAAGCAACTTGTGTTACTTTTTGCAGGATGGGCGGATAGATTATGGGGAGTTTGCCACAATGATGAGAAAGGGTGATGGAGGAGTTGGGAGGACAAGAACCATGAGAAACAATCTGAACTTCAATTTAGCCGATGCCTTCGGGGTTGACGCCTTAGGGATGAAAGATGCAACCTCAGATGCTAGCTGAAGGCACTATCGCAGCGGTAAAAAAAGCAATAGCTAAATTAAAGCTAGCCCTTTTCTGTGTTCATAGGATTCTTATTATTATTCTCAAGACACACTCAATTGAAGGTTGACAATAGCATCTCATCTACCATTGTGGTTTAGTTTAACCACAGAAACAGAGTGACCATGGCAGAAGCAGCAGTTTATCAAAGCAAATCCGGTGTAGATGCTAACATCATTGATTTTCCAGCCACGATCATTTGTCATTGTTGTAGTTGTAATACTTCTTTTGCGTACTGCAGAAAATGTGCAACATTGCTTGTTAATGTGATCATAAATTTTGCTTATGAAAACAGAGTGCTTATAAATTAATGATGTCAGATAGATATGCATGCTGGACTTGATAGTTGATAGAGAAAAAGAAGTGAAGTCTATATAAATTAAACTCTAAGTTATCCTTGTAACAGATTCATGGTGGACGTCCCGAGTGAGTGTGGTGATAAAGGACTCGAGATCTGTTTTATAGATCTAGATTTCGAAGTTCGAAAGTTCGAAGTTTATTTTATAAGAATTTAAAATAGTCGAGGTTTTATTTATTTAATCCGGGCCAGCTGCAAAAAATATGAATATCCAAAAGCAGATCAAGATGCACTGCGTTTTTGTAATGAATACGCCAATCAAATTACTGAAAGATCTTGCTACAAACTAATCTGACTGCAGATTTAGAACCTCCATCTTGATTATCATTATTTTGTGTTTTTGAATGACAGCCATGAATCCAATAAAAAAAGCTAAGCGTGTCAGCGAATCACTTCACATGAACCTCTGATCATTCTCTACTTGTCAGCGGCGACCGCGACAAATGGAAATTACAAGAGGTTCTTTACATGTTCTTTCTTCCTACAAAAGAGGCATATCCCCCGCTTCAATCAATATTATTAATCACATTATGTTTAGCTCATTAATTTAGTTTGTAGGTTCTGTTTCGGTTAAATAATATTTTTTTAAATAATAAATAATTTTATAATATCAATCGTATTTCTTAATCTGACTTTTTAATCTGACTGTTAGATTAAGATAAAATTTTACGACGAGTCTCTTGATATATATTATGCTAAAACTTCAGAGCAATCAAAAAATATAATGACCTTGTGAAATTGATGATGACATTCTCGTAATATTATATATATTTATAATTTTATTAAAAAAATCATTTTATTATATATTTTTTTAGATTAACACCCCTTTCATGCCCAATAACACGCAATCTCTAGTCATAACAATCAGATTTCAGTTGCGAGAAAGCAAATTTACCGAATTGTAGAAAAAGATTAAAGATAAAACTTTGTAAAGTCTATCCAAAACATTAATCCATGCAATTGATGGAGAGATCACATACTTTCGTGTTAGATAGAAGACCCCTATTTCTCATGTGAAAATAATTTTATGTATATTATTCTTCAGAAGACTTCTTTCCCATAAAAAAAAGAGTTGTCATGTAAGAGTAAAATATATATAAAAAATTAAAATGAAAAAAATATTATTTAAATAGATAATAGACCATAAAATGATATTCTAATATAATAAATTAAAACGTAATTAACAGGAACAACTACCTTATTGCAAGCATGAATAAATGTTTTTTTATTGACTTTTAAAAAGCAGAAAGCATAGATAGAACAACTTGACCTCCTCCTTGAGAATTTGAGGCTACATTTCTTCATTGGTCATGATTCTCTTAACAGACTGCTAGAAATTCTACATAACATAGGGCATTTAGCTACTTTTTTTTCTATTTTTTTTGTGAGAAAGTCCCTCTCTGTATCTATCATAACGCATCATCTCTATTGACACTAACACTTTCTGGGTCATATTCAGAATTCATATTCAATGTAAAATTACGTGAAGTTGAAAAAGTGAAAAGGATTAACTTGATTCAGAATTCATATTCAATGTAAAATTACGTGAAGTTGAAAAAGTGAAAAGGATTAACTTGATAATTTTAGATAATAATATAAGTCATATTTTGTGAATTTATATAACAACTTAAGTTTTTATGTGAGATGGTTTTTTAACATGATATAAGAGCCTTCTTGACCCAGCGGTCACGAGATCAAATCTCATCACCCCATTCTATTTGATAAAAATCAAGCACAAGATAATGTGTATTTGTGTAAGTGTCAAGCCCAAAAAAGCTTTCACTTGAGAGTATGTTTTAAGAATAATATAAATCATTTTCTGAATCTAACCAAGATAAAATAATTACTTAACAATATCATCGTAATCATCAAGTTGAAATTTGTGGCCCTTTCTTTAAATTGTCCAAGAAGTCAACAGAAAAATATTGATTATCAAGATTCTGGAGAGGAATAGGTGGTGGTTAGTTAATGCGTTTAATCTCTTAAATTAAAAAAAAAAAAAAAAAGATTTTGAAGGGTTTTCCACCCGTCCCTACAAGTAGTAGAAGCCTAGGTGCAATATTTCAGCAAGAAAGTCTTGCCCGCTTAGAAAATCAGGAGAGAAAAATGGAGAAACAGATAGAAGAAGGGTCGAAGAAGAAGGTGATGGTGATCATAGATGAGAGCGAGCACAGTTATCATTCCTTCATGTGGGTGCTCGACAATCTCAAGGAGTTCATCACTGACTCGCCGCTTGTCATCCTCGCCGCTCAACCCTCTCCAAACTGTAAATTTTTTCATGGGGCACAGGTTTTTGGCACCGCTTCCTTCTGCAGTCCAGCCACTACCAGTTAGTGTTCTTCTTCCACTTCTGGTTTACTTTACTGTTTCTGGATTTTGTGGTGATTTTACTGCGTTAATATATCTTCTGTTTTGGTATGTGTAATGTTTGTGAACAATTTATTTCATGGCAGCCCTAGATTTGATCTGTTCCATTCAAGAAACAAACAAGAAGATCTTATCAGGTATCTTGGAGAAAGCTGTGAATATCTGTGCTAGTCGAGGGGTATTCTCACTCCATCTCTATCTTTCTGTGCCAAAATATTAGTTTACTGTTTTATTTCTGGAAAATATTACTCTAGCTGTTCATATTTCAGTATTTCATCAAGCAATATATAAATCAAGTGAAGCTGAATTCAAGTTTTCTGTGTAATTATGACTCCATAGGTGAAAACAGAGACAGTTTTAGAAGCCGGGGAGCCTTACGAGCTCATATGCAATGCTGTTCAGAAGAACAATATTGATGTCCTCGTGATTGGTAACACCTCCATTAATGGAGCTCTCAAAAGGTTAGGAAATTTCATTGTTGCAGCTTCAAAAATCATTTCGACAACTCTCAAAAAGTCGCTTAAACTGCATGAACCTGGTTCGAAATGAGTTATTTCAAGAGCTTGAATATGCTGGCATGGCTGTCAACACTGTAAACCTTTTGCAATAAGCTTCACCAGAAGCAGTACTGAGATCAGATTTTGTTGAATTTGATACAGGGATTTTCTGGGGAGACTGAGCAAGTATTGCCTGAATAATGCCAGGTGCCATGTCCTTGTCGTGAAGAACCAGGATGAATAAGCTTTAATTAGTCCATTTTCAACAGGGAATTACCTCGTAATCAGTTAATTAGTTGTCTGGATATCATTTGATATGGTTTTCTTGTTTCCATTTCATGTAAAATATGATCATGTGGTGAATCAAGTGATTAAGAAAGCTGCAGTAATATTGTTTGGTGGTTTAAGAAAATAATTTAATTTAGCTACCGACCACATCTTTCCTTGACAATTGCGTCGATTTCCCTATCCAAGAAAAACGTAAGATCTCCCTATCCAAGCAACCGACTAATATGATAATTATTCAAGATTTAAATGATATTAATTTTAGAATCCATGAAATTAGTTGATGTATATGTAAGCTGGTCAGAACACCTATATTAATAAAAAAACAATAAATTCACTAAACAAGCAAGCAAATTAACTGTGTTTGCTGCACAATTTGCAACCCAGTTCGATGATGTCTTTTTATCAAACACATGTAGGGACATTAAAAAGCACTATGGCTAAGGTTTGACGTGACAAAGAAGATAGCTCTAAGTTTCATGATGCGAGGCGGGATTCCTTTTGCGGAACCTAAATGATGTCAAGTTATCTCAAACATATTTTATTTCATTATTAAATATTAAAAGTCTTACTTCTTATCCATATAATTATTTCCAAAAAAGAAGAAGAAATGAAGTAATTATTTATATTGACGAGATATTTGTATCACAAAGTATATTTAATTTTTTTATATTGGTAATGCATCTCTATCACAAGAAAGAAAGACTACATGCAATGAATAAATTAGAGGCCAAATCTCAAAGAAATGACCTCATTTTTTAACAAATCAAGAAGAATATAGTTTGATTTAAAATAAATATTTAAGATGTGATTTTTTAATAAATATTGAGACGATAGCGTATTGAATCGATCCAGGTTAACTTGTTAATTTGTATATCAAGATATTATGATAACTCCATGAACAAATTATGAAAGCTTGATTTCTATTTGATTTGATGTTGAAGGATAAAAATAAAAATAAAATCTTGAAAAAATAATTTAAATCAACCAATTAACATATCAAACCTGCAATTCTGATTATGAAACTCAAACAACCCAATAAAAAAAACATAATATATTTTAGACCTAAGAGATGGAGTCAAAACACAAGCAAGCTAGGAAGACTTTTTTTTCTTTTTTTTGAAAAATCAAATGTTCTTATTAAAGAAAACATAGAGCAACGAATTAAGAATGAGGAAATTTCTCGTGACCTCTTCCTCAATTATAGGATTCTTTCCCATCTCTTTTATAAGTCAATATCTTGATATATAAAAATAATTTTTATTAATATTTTTACTCAACTGACGTTGACATGACAATATAATATAGGATATGTTTGTAATTGTATTGATGTTGCTTGTTAAAGTAGTTTTTGTTCATAAATATATTAAAATAATATTTATTTATTTATTTTTTAACAATTATTTTTATATCAATCCATCAAAATAATCTCAAAATATTAAAAAAATAATTTAAAATTTAAAATATTTTTTTTAAAAAATAAAAGTGACAAACACCGTATTCATGAAGCAAATGGAAAAGCTTATAGATCGCCATCTTCACACGAAAAGAATCTCCTTAGCAACCATATTATATTCTACATTTTTCTAGAAAATAACTGCTAAGGTTGACAAGAATAACATTATCCAGGGTGTGATGTTGTATTTGCCCACACGTTAGGGCTAATATCATCAAGCACTCATATAAAATTATGTTTTCAAGGTTTGGGGCATAGTTTGAAGTTGTAAGTATACTGTTACAATTATTATTTAATGATCCCATCATTGTTTTATGTCTGTTCGAGATTACGTTAGAAATTATTTTTTTTTTAATATATTTTTGATATAGTATACGAAAAGATAATTTAGAATAAAAATAAACGAAATCTATAAAAGATCTAAGGGTTGTGAATGAGTGATCTCAGGTAGTGAGAGAAATTCTTGTTTTAGTATTATGTTTGATTGTGTTTCTAAAAATATATTTGATATAAAAATGTTAATTATAAAACTTATTTTCAAGGTTTTGATAATTTTAATGGGTTGATGTTAAAAATAAAAAGAATTCTTGAAAAGCACAACGCCATGCACTATAATATTAAATACATGTGTTTATATTGCATTATCGGTTGTTCTTTTTAAAAAAACAAAACAAAATTGTTTGAAAATGTACTGAAACATTTTTTAAAAAAATAATAAAAAAATAATTTAATGTAAAAAATAAAAAGCAAATAAAACTTATTTATCAAAGCCTGTACTTGATTATTTTATAAAATAGAGTAGAGTGGTGAGATTCGAACTCATGACTGTTGGGTTAACAAAACTCTAATACCATGTTAAGAAACCATCTCACCTAAAAACTTAAACTGTTAAATGAGACCCTAACATATGATTTATATTATTCTCTATCACCATTCTTGTCTTCTGGAAATAGCAGAGGATTTGAATCAGCTATGTGTTCTGATGAATCAAAGAAAGAACACTGCTTTTGTGAAGCATAATTTGAGTCTTTTGAGCTCCAACTTCACTGAATGAATCACAGAAATAGCAGGATGGGTAGATAGATCATGACGAGGAACTCAGAATTTTTGAAAAATGTGGCAGCTAAACTCTTAAAAGCGACCTTTCTTTCTTTTATGTGTGAAGATTTTCATCACCAAAGGAACAAAGTGGGTGCAAGAACCTCATACGAGATCATTACAGAAGGATATAAATCCTGAAACTGGGACAGGGATGATTTACACAAGCAGTTTAACAACAATTCCATTTGCTGCATAATTCGGCACATCTGAGATATTGGATAATCTCATGAAGTCACTTAAAAATTATATAGCTGATGCTATCCTTTGCTGTGTTAGAAGGATCCTGTTGTTCTTACGCTCAATAATGAAGTTCCCTTGTATGTTGTGCATGCAATTCTTTTTAGATGTAATAGAAATTGTCAGTCTATCCCCAGTAGCTGCGTTGATATAGCAGATTTCAGTTTTTACCCTTTTTATTGGTTACTTAATCGGAGAGATTACTGTAAATATGCTACAGTAAACAGACATAAATATGATTGTTATTTTTTTTTATAACTTAGGTGTTTGGGTAGCTTACGCCAAGATCTCGACTAATCCCCGGATCCACTGACAGATAAGACGCCGCGGGGTGACAAACATGCACAAAAGGCTCGAACCCAGGTAATGAGGAAGGGAACAAGTCCCTTTCCCCGCTAGGCCAAGATCCCAAGTGCCATAAATATGATTGTTACTGCAAATATGCTTCTTCTTTCCGTTTTCATGATATGAACTTGAAGAATAAAAATGGGAAAGTAATGAATGGACCGAGGAACATCCTGCATGTTATTCCTCAAACAGATGCATATCAAACCTGATAGAGAAAGCAAATGCAGGAAAAAAATGTTTCCTCTGCTCAGAAGGGAAAGCAAATAAACCAATGAAATTACTGTAAGAGCTTGCAATTACGACAATTTCATTTAAATTCTGAAGTCACATAATACAGGACCAAAACAATAGATGAACACCACAAAAATCTGTGTATTTATCAATGTAATTAGCCTTTACATCATTAGCCTAAAAAGAATACAAAATATTAAACGAAAAACCCAAAAATCTGAACTGTCTAAAGTATAAAATCAGTATGGAAATCGTGACAGAAACCGAATCAGGGATCTTCAGACAGATTTTACAAGGACAACTAGATTTAGAATCTGATCCATGGCCAAATATCTCAGAAAGTGCAAAAGATTTGATCAGAAAGATGCTTGAGAGGGATCCGAGGCAAAGGATTACTGCTCATGAAGTCTTGTGTAAGTGGTTTCATTCTTTTGCACAGGGACACTAGTTTGGATTTCCATGTAGTAGGAATGCAGATATGCCCTACCCTTGCTTAAGCTGTTAATCAGACATAACAGTGGTTGTTGTACTATCAGGTAACCCATGGATTGTAGATGACAGAGTTGCTCCAGACAAACCTCTTGACTCTGCAGTATTCTCACGTCTGAAGCAATTCTCGGCGATGAATAAACTTAAAAAGATGGCTTTGCGTGTATGTCTTATCCTTGCTTTTACTGCTATCATTTTCATTGTAGAGTTTTGTATGCATAAGAAATTTTGCCACAGGAATTTGATAGTCAACTTAATGATTAAGTTAATCTTAGGAAGTGAAATTTTTCTTTAGGAAGTAATGTCCATGGGAAAAAAAGGAAAAACAATTAAAATTAAGGTTTAATAGTTGGATGCACTGAACCAATTCTGACACATAGTTGCTAGCTTGTTTCTAAGAGTAAAATATTTTAGTGTTGAAGATTTTCTTACCAGCTTTGAGACACTATTTTATGTAATATATAGGTTTGTTTCTTACATATTTGTCATCCTATGAATGAGTTTCACTGAATTTTTGCATGTCATGTAGCAGAGGAGTTTCGTGTTTGCCTTCACTATGTTCTTGCTGTACTTAAGCAGTTTGATAATGTTCAACACCTATGCACCTCTTCCACGATTTGAGGCATCTAGTTTAGGATTCATTTAAACTCGAAACCGTGAAAAATTTGTGGTGTCCAGATTATAAGCCTAGAAGTGAGATCAGGAGAAAGATGATTAATAATCAATGTTCCTGTTGTGATGTAATAAATCTTCCGAAGAAGATATTCTGATGTGTTTCATCTTTATAGACAGATGGTTTCTTAGGCATCCTGCACATTCTTGGAGAAATTTGACACATAAAAGCAAGCATTACTGAGGACAGAGCCTAGATACTGTATGGTAGGCACTGTTCACCTATGCCTCCATGCCCATGTGACACTACCTATTGGAGAACCGGATGCGCAGCACTTAAGGCACCATACCTAGTTTCTCCGTAGTATCCCATGCTTTAAGCTAAAAGCATATTAGAAACACAAATTCTTATCTTGATTTGATTGCATTATTATTGAATAATGGTGAAGCCTGATTATTCAGCATATTAAGTGGAAGGTAGCTAAGGCAGTTGAGTGATTGTCTCACTAATGGACATTAACTTCTACACCTTAAAGTCACCCAATTCTCTTAAGCTTATTATTTATAAACTATTAAGGGATTATCTCACTAATACTTCAATTTCTTTCTCGGAACAATTCTGCTATTAATAGCCCTTTGTGACATGCATGGGATGGATGGAGCGGGGGAGAGAAACTATTCATTTCAACATTAGTGGTGTAACCACTGATCAAAGCATAATTTAAATAAGCACATTATCATAATATGCAGCGAAGGCTTGCTTTGTTAAAGGACATGTATCATTTGTTCACAAAAAGAGTTTGCAAAGCGGGAGCTTTCACTCCTTGTGTAGATATTTTGTTCTTTTTAAGATTTGAAGGAACTTGCATGATATGATAAAAAAAAATGGATATGACGTGGTTTTCTGATAATTATACAAAGTGTGCTTTCATTCATGGCGGAACTTTTTTTTTTGTAGGTCATAGCAGAAAGACTTTCTGAGGAAGAAATTGGTGGTTTGAAAGAGCTGTTTAAAATGATTGACACAGACAACAGTGGGACAATAACATTTGAAGAACTTAAACATGGTTTGAAGAGAGTAGGTTCTCAGATGACAGAAGATGAAATCAAGGATCTAATGGATGCAGTAAACACTTATTCAAATCTGTAGAATAATAATTTATTTTTATTATTTATTTTATCTAGTGTGAAAGCCTGACAGCCAGACCATTATTTTTTATATTAATAACACAATTGTCCGGATACTGTTGATTTGTATCTCTAATCATGCATGGAAAACTTCTGCAGGCTGATATAGACAACAATGGAACAATAGACTATGGTGAATTTCTTGCTGCTACTTTGCACTTAAATAAGATGGAGAGAGAGGACAATTTGGTTGCAGCTTTTTCCTATTTTGACAAAGATGGTAGTGGTTACATCACCATTGATGAACTTCAACAGGCATGCAAAGATTTGGTCTTGGTGATTTGCATCTGGATGAGACGATCAAAGAAATTGATCTAGACAATGTAAGTCTATATGTTTATATTTGGTCTACATTGAATAGTTTCACTTGCCTTTACAATCCTAATTAGTTTATATAATCTTCATCGTCAGTGCCATTACTGTCACTACAGTTGCTTCTTTATTAGTCCCATATCGGCCATATAATGGGTTGACACTATTTACCTGTCTGATCTCTTACCTTCAGACAAAAGTATAATGGTGGTTGACAATATAATTAATGTATTGCTTGCGGGCCTGACGTTTGGTTGAAGCAGCCCTTTGTTTGCACATATGAGATTAAGCAGTTGTTAGGAAGGTGGAAATTGATTTTCTGGATCATGATGATTGTTCTAGAAGAATCCACAGATTGTAGATGGAAAAGAAAATCTAGATAAGTGGTAAGAAAATTGCACTTTCTTTCCAAGTGTTGGTCCTGGTTTTTTCCAGCTGCTTCTCTGCTCTGGGGTCATTGCATGTGCTTATTTGCTGGAACTGGTTTACTGTTGATGAGGCCTCAGGCCAGGAGATAATGAATTCAGACTTAAATCTGCTGTTCTTCCCAACCGTAAGGTGGTTTCTATTGAAGTTGTAGGTGCTATATGCCCATCTTGATGTAGTCTGGATCACTCAACACCTGCCTGAAATTGCACGAATTTTCTTCTCCGTGTCACATGATGGATAAAATGACTGGCACAACTTGTGTTAAGCAACTTGTGTTACTTTTTGCAGGATGGGCGGATAGATTATGGGGAGTTTGCCACAATGATGAGAAAGGGTGATGGAGGAGTTGGGAGGACAAGAACCATGAGAAACAATCTGAACTTCAATTTAGCCGATGCCTTCGGGGTTGACGCCTTAGGGATGAAAGATGCAACCTCAGATGCTAGCTGAAGGCACTATCGCAGCGGTAAAAAAAGCAATAGCTAAATTAAAGCTAGCCCTTTTCTGTGTTCATAGGATTCTTATTATTATTCTCAAGACACACTCAATTGAAGGTTGACAATAGCATCTCATCTACCATTGTGGTTTAGTTTAACCACAGAAACAGAGTGACCATGGCAGAAGCAGCAGTTTATCAAAGCAAATCCGGTGTAGATGCTAACATCATTGATTTTCCAGCCACGATCATTTGTCATTGTTGTAGTTGTAATACTTCTTTTGCGTACTGCAGAAAATGTGCAACATTGCTTGTTAATGTGATCATAAATTTTGCTTATGAAAACAGAGTGCTTATAAATTAATGATGTCAGATAGATATGCATGCTGGACTTGATAGTTGATAGAGAAAAAGAAGTGAAGTCTATATAAATTAAACTCTAAGTTATCCTTGTAACAGATTCATGGTGGACGTCCCGAGTGAGTGTGGTGATAAAGGACTCGAGATCTGTTTTATAGATCTAGATTTCGAGTTCGAGTTCGAGTTTATTTTATAAGAATTTAAAATAGTCGAGGTTTTATTTATTTAATCCGGGCCAGCTGCAAAAAATATGAATATCCAAAAGCAGATCAAGATGCACTGCGTTTTTGTAATGAATACGCCAATCAAATTACTGAAAGATCTTGCTACAAACTAATCTGACTGCAGATTTAGAACCTCCATCTTGATTATCATTATTTTGTGTTTTTGAATGACAGCCATGAATCCAATAAAAAAAGCTAAGCGTGTCAGCGAATCACTTCACATGAACCTCTGATCATTCTCTACTTGTCAGCGGCGACCGCGACAAATGGAAATTACAAGAGGTTCTTTACATGTTCTTTCTTCCTACAAAAGAGGCATATCCCCCGCTTCAATCAATATTATTAATCACATTATGTTTAGCTCATTAATTTAGTTTGTAGGTTCTGTTTCGGTTAAATAATATTTTTTTAAATAATAAATAATTTTATAATATCAATCGTATTTCTTAATCTGACTTTTTAATCTGACTGTTAGATTAAGATAAAATTTTACGACGAGTCTCTTGATATATATTATGCTAAAACTTCAGAGCAATCAAAAAATATAATGACCTTGTGAAATTGATGATGACATTCTCGTAATATTATATATATTTATAATTTTATTAAAAAAATCATTTTATTATATATTTTTTTAGATTAACACCCCTTTCATGCCCAATAACACGCAATCTCTAGTCATAACAATCAGATTTCAGTTGCGAGAAAGCAAATTTACCGAATTGTAGAAAAAGATTAAAGATAAAACTTTGTAAAGTCTATCCAAAACATTAATCCATGCAATTGATGGAGAGATCACATACTTTCGTGTTAGATAGAAGACCCCTATTTCTCATGTGAAAATAATTTTATGTATATTATTCTTCAGAAGACTTCTTTCCCATAAAAAAAAGAGTTGTCATGTAAGAGTAAAATATATATAAAAAATTAAAATGAAAAAAATATTATTTAAATAGATAATAGACCATAAAATGATATTCTAATATAATAAATTAAAACGTAATTAACAGGAACAACTACCTTATTGCAAGCATGAATAAATGTTTTTTATTGACTTTTAAAAGCAGAAAGCATAGATAGAACAACTTGACCTCCTCCTTGAGAATTTGAGGCTACATTTCTTCATTGGTCATGATTCTCTTAACAGACTGCTAGAAATTCTACATAACATAGGGCATTTAGCTACTTTTTTTTCTATTTTTTTTGTGAGAAAGTCCCTCTCTGTATCTATCATAACGCATCATCTCTATTGACACTAACACTTTCTGGGTCATATTCAGAATTCATATTCAATGTAAAATTACGTGAAGTTGAAAAAGTGAAAAGGATTAACTTGATTCAGAATTCATATTCAATGTAAAATTACGTGAAGTTGAAAAAGTGAAAAGGATTAACTTGATAATTTTAGATAATAATATAAGTCATATTTTGTGAATTTATATAACAACTTAAGTTTTTATGTGAGATGGTTTTTTAACATGATATAAGAGCCTTCTTGACCCAGCGGTCACGAGATCAAATCTCATCACCCCATTCTATTTGATAAAAATCAAGCACAAGATAATGTGTATTTGTGTAAGTGTCAAGCCCAAAAAGCTTTCACTTGAGAGTATGTTTTAAGAATAATATAAATCATTTTCTGGAATCTAACCAAGATAAAATAATTACTTAACAATATCATCGTAATCATCAAGTTGAAATTTGTGGCCCTTTCTTTAAATTGTCCAAGAAGTCAACAGAAAAATATTGATTATCAAGATTCTGGAGAGGAATAGGTGGTGGTTAGTTAATGCGTTTAATCTCTTAAATTAAAAAAAAAAAAAAAAAGATTTTGAAGGGTTTTCCACCCGTCCCTACAAGTAGTAGAAGCCTAGGTGCAATATTTCAGCAAGAAAGTCTTGCCCGCTTAGAAAATCAGGAGAGAAAAATGGAGAAACAGATAGAAGAAGGGTCGAAGAAGAAGGTGATGGTGATCATAGATGAGAGCGAGCACAGTTATCATTCCTTCATGTGGGTGCTCGACAATCTCAAGGAGTTCATCACTGACTCGCCGCTTGTCATCCTCGCCGCTCAACCCTCTCCAAACTGTAAATTTTTTCATGGGGCACAGGTTTTTGGCACCGCTTCCTTCTGCAGTCCAGCCACTACCAGTTAGTGTTCTTCTTCCACTTCTGGTTTACTTTACTGTTTCTGGATTTTGTGGTGATTTTACTGCGTTAATATATCTTCTGTTTTGGTATGTGTAATGTTTGTGAACAATTTATTTCATGGCAGCCCTAGATTTGATCTGTTCCATTCAAGAAACAAACAAGAAGATCTTATCAGGTATCTTGGAGAAAGCTGTGAATATCTGTGCTAGTCGAGGGGTATTCTCACTCCATCTCTATCTTTCTGTGCCAAAATATTAGTTTACTGTTTTATTTCTGGAAAATATTACTCTAGCTGTTCATATTTCAGTATTTCATCAAGCAATATATAAATCAAGTGAAGCTGAATTCAAGTTTTCTGTGTAATTATGACTCCATAGGTGAAAACAGAGACAGTTTTAGAAGCCGGGGAGCCTTACGAGCTCATATGCAATGCTGTTCAGAAGAACAATATTGATGTCCTCGTGATTGGTAACACCTCCATTAATGGAGCTCTCAAAAGGTTAGGAAATTTCATTGTTGCAGCTTCAAAAATCATTTCGACAACTCTCAAAAGTCGCTTAAACTGCATGAACCTGGTTCGAAATGAGTTATTTCAAGAGCTTGAATATGCTGGCATGGCTGTCAACACTGTAAACCTTTTGCAATAAGCTTCACCAGAAGCAGTACTGAGATCAGATTTTGTTGAATTTGATACAGGGATTTTCTGGGGAGACTGAGCAAGTATTGCCTGAATAATGCCAGGTGCCATGTCCTTGTCGTGAAGAACCAGGATGAATAAGCTTTAATTAGTCCATTTTCAACAGGGAATTACCTCGTAATCAGTTAATTAGTTGTCTGGATATCATTTGATATGGTTTTCTTGTTTCCATTTCATGTAAAATATGATCATGTGGTGAATCAAGTGATTAAGAAAGCTGCAGTAATATTGTTTGGTGGTTTAAGAAAATAATTTAATTTAGCTACCGACCACATCTTTCCTTGACAATTGCGTCGATTTCCCTATCCAAGAAAACGTAAGATCTCCCTATCCAAGCAACCGACTAATATGATAATTATTCAAGATTTAAATGATATTAATTTTAGAATCCATGAAATTAGTTGATGTATATGTAAGCTGGTCAGAACACCTATATTAATAAAAAAACAATAAATTCACTAAACAAGCAAGCAAATTAACTGTGTTTGCTGCACAATTTGCAACCCAGTTCGATGATGTCTTTTTATCAAACACATGTAGGGACATTAAAAAGCACTATGGCTAAGGTTTGACGTGACAAAGAAGATAGCTCTAAGTTTCATGATGCGAGGCGGGATTCCTTTTGCGGAACCTAAATGATGTCAAGTTATCTCAAACATATTTTATTTCATTATTAAATATTAAAAGTCTTACTTCTTATCCATATAATTATTTCCAAAAAAGAAGAAGAAATGAAGTAATTATTTATATTGACGAGATATTTGTATCACAAAGTATATTTAATTTTTTTATATTGGTAATGCATCTCTATCACAAGAAAGAAAGACTACATGCAATGAATAAATTAGAGGCCAAATCTCAAAGAAATGACCTCATTTTTTAACAAATCAAGAAGAATATAGTTTGATTTAAAATAAATATTTAAGATGTGATTTTTTTAATAAATATTGAGACGATAGCGTATTGAATCGATCCAGGTTAACTTGTTAATTTGTATATCAAGATATTATGATAACTCCATGAACAAATTATGAAAGCTTGATTTCTATTTGATTTGATGTTGAAGGATAAAAATAAAAATAAAATCTTGAAAAAATAATTTAAATCAACCAATTAACATATCAAACCTGCAATTCTGATTATGAAACTCAAACAACCCAATAAAAAAAACATAATATATTTTAGACCTAAGAGATGGAGTCAAAACACAAGCAAGCTAGGAAGACTTTTTTTTCTTTTTTTTGAAAAATCAAATGTTCTTATTAAAGAAAACATAGAGCAACGAATTAAGAATGAGGAAATTTCTCGTGACCTCTTCCTCAATTATAGGATTCTTTCCCATCTCTTTTATAAGTCAATATCTTGATATATAAAAATAATTTTTATTAATATTTTTACTCAACTGACGTTGACATGACAATATAATATAGGATATGTTTGTAATTGTATTGATGTTGCTTGTTAAAGTAGTTTTTGTTCATAAATATATTAAAATAATATTTATTTATTTATTTTTTAACAATTATTTTTATATCAATCCATCAAAATAATCTCAAAATATTAAAAAAATAATTTAAAATTTAAAATATTTTTTTTAAAAAATAAAAGTGACAAACACCGTATTCATGAAGCAAATGGAAAAGCTTATAGATCGCCATCTTCACACGAAAAGAATCTCCTTAGCAACCATATTATATTCTACATTTTTCTAGAAAATAACTGCTAAGGTTGACAAGAATAACATTATCCAGGGTGTGATGTTGTATTTGCCCACACGTTAGGGCTAATATCATCAAGCACTCATATAAAATTATGTTTTCAAGGTTTGGGGCATAGTTTGAAGTTGTAAGTATACTGTTACAATTATTATTTAATGATCCCATCATTGTTTTATGTCTGTTCGAGATTACGTTAGAAATTATTTTTTTTTTAATATATTTTTGATATAGTATACGAAAAGATAATTTAGAATAAAAATAAACGAAATCTATAAAAGATCTAAGGGTTGTGAATGAGTGATCTCAGGTAGTGAGAGAAATTCTTGTTTTAGTATTATGTTTGATTGTGTTTCTAAAAATATATTTGATATAAAAATGTTAATTATAAAACTTATTTTCAAGGTTTTGATAATTTTAATGGGTTGATGTTAAAAATAAAAAGAATTCTTGAAAAGCACAACGCCATGCACTATAATATTAAATACATGTGTTTATATTGCATTATCGGTTGTTCTTTTTAAAAAAACAAAACAAAATTGTTTGAAAATGTACTGAAACATTTTTTAAAAAAATAATAAAAAAATAATTTAATGTAAAAAATAAAAAGCAAATAAAACTTATTTATCAAAGCCTGTACTTGATTATTTTATAAAATAGAGTAGAGTGGTGAGATTCGAACTCATGACTGTTGGGTTAACAAAACTCTAATACCATGTTAAGAAACCATCTCACCTAAAAACTTAAACTGTTAAATGAGACCCTAACATATGATTTATATTATTCTCTATCACCATTCTTGTCTTCTGGAAATAGCAGAGGATTTGAATCAGCTATGTGTTCTGATGAATCAAAGAAAGAACACTGCTTTTGTGAAGCATAATTTGAGTCTTTTGAGCTCCAACTTCACTGAATGAATCACAGAAATAGCAGGATGGGTAGATAGATCATGACGAGGAACTCAGAATTTTTGAAAAATGTGGCAGCTAAACTCTTAAAAGCGACCTTTCTTTCTTTTATGTGTGAAGATTTTCATCACCAAAGGAACAAAGTGGGTGCAAGAACCTCATACGAGATCATTACAGAAGGATATAAATCCTGAAACTGGGACAGGGATGATTTACACAAGCAGTTTAACAACAATTCCATTTGCTGCATAATTCGGCACATCTGAGATATTGGATAATCTCATGAAGTCACTTAAAAATTATATAGCTGATGCTATCCTTTGCTGTGTTAGAAGGATCCTGTTGTTCTTACGCTCAATAATGAAGTTCCCTTGTATGTTGTGCATGCAATTCTTTTTAGATGTAATAGAAATTGTCAGTCTATCCCCAGTAGCTGCGTTGATATAGCAGATTTCAGTTTTTACCCTTTTTATTGGTTACTTAATCGGAGAGATTACTGTAAATATGCTACAGTAAACAGACATAAATATGATTGTTATTTTTTTTTATAACTTAGGTGTTTGGGTAGCTTACGCGCATCTCGACTAATCCCCGGATCCACTGACAGATAAGACGCCGCGGGGTGACAAACATGCACAAAAGGCTCGAACCCAGGTAATGAGGAAGGGAACAAGTCCCTTTCCCCGCTAGGCCAAGATCCCAAGTGCCATAAATATGATTGTTACTGCAAATATGCTTCTTCTTTCCGTTTTCATGATATGAACTTGAAGAATAAAAATGGGAAAGTAATGAATGGACCGAGGAACATCCTGCATGTTATTCCTCAAACAGATGCATATCAAACCTGATAGAGAAAGCAAATGCAGGAAAAAAATGTTTCCTCTGCTCAGAAGGGAAAGCAAATAAACCAATGAAATTACTGTAAGAGCTTGCAATTACGACAATTTCATTTAAATTCTGAAGTCACATAATACAGGACCAAAACAATAGATGAACACCACAAAAATCTGTGTATTTATCAATGTAATTAGCCTTTACATCATTAGCCTAAAAAGAATACAAAATATTAAACGAAAAACCCAAAAATCTGAACTGTCTAAAGTATAAAATCAGTATGGAAATCGTGAATCTAATGCTTCTTCCCCTGCTTGCTCTCTGTTCATCGTGAACCAAAAGTCTTGAGGCATATTATTACCGTATGGCATGCCAAAGTGGCTATATCCATAATGACCCATTGAATTAGTATAATATGGTTCCAGATATGATCCTTCCATACCTCCCCCCATGCCATTCCAGTATGGATTGTATGCACCATTTCCAGTAGGCATCATCATCATGTAGTTCTCACAAGTTTTAAGGTTCTTGTCAGAAGCATTCCTCTTCCTCTTCTTTCCGTTTTCATTACTAACAAGCTTCTTCTGATCAACTTCCTCATCGATCCCATGAAGGCTCTTAACATTCATTGGCGCAATTGTTGCTTTAGATTCATCAGCAGATTCTGCAGTTCTTGCTCTTTTAGCCATCCGGGGCAGGGGATTTACTCTGTCATTTGGCTCCTGCTGTTCTTTAGATGACGAGCATGGTGATGTAGCAGACATTTTAGTAGATGAAACCTTGCTGGTTTGTGATGGGCAGTGAAGAAATGAACCCAAATCTTGAACCTGAAAAGAGGTGGTTCTGGAACCACTACCATCGCCGCCGCCGCTGCTAGAAGTATCACACTCCAAAATCCTATTAATTGCACGCCTAACAGTCATGTTAGGAATGAGATAATCAGTAAGCATATCAGTTGCTCCACATTCACACTTCAACCTCGAATTGATCAAGTGATCCCTGATGCACCCATCACAGAAACTTTTGAAACAACACTTGCTCGTCAAGACAGCATCTTTCATGATTTTCTTACAGAGAGGACACAGAAGATCAGGTGGGACATCATTAACAGACCATGATGATATTCTAGCAGGTATCCCCTCCATCTCCTTCTCAAAAACATCTTCGTTTGGCTCCATGGCGGCAACCTCGCCATTAAATAAAACACACCGACCTTCAGGGTCAGCTTTCAGCATTGATTTCGGTATCCCAGTTGCCGCTTTCACGCGTTTGACATCATAGTTGGGATCTCCATTAGTAGGGCAATGTTGGATGAAGTGGCCCCCAACATGACATCTGCGACACAAGTAACCTTCCGGGGGTGTTTTGTTCGGACGGCCACCGCGTGTTCTTCCATTCTTTCCTCCCTTGACGTAGCTACCACCAGAATCACAACCTTGCCCTAGCATGTCCAAGGCTGGTGTGTTAACCAACTCTAGTATCTTTCTATTCTCTTCCTCGTCAATAACACCCATTGTCAAGAATCCAACGAAACTATCTATCAAAGAACTAACAATATCTGACGAAGATCAACCCTCTCTCTCTCTTTCAATATTAGATCTCTAAATTTCGCTCTCGATCTTTTGACCCAGAGCGGAGGTTGAGAGAGATTTTGTTCTTAAGTAGGACTTTTAGGTCGGTTGATTATTCCGTCTTCTTCCCGGATTTCTAAATCGGTCATCGTTTATCTATGTGAAACACGTGTCGATACAATCCTGATTAGACGCGGACAAGGTTAATGAGTTTGTGGTCATTTTACTTTTATTGTTTATGCAAATGGACCCTCATCAAAAGAAATTATTAATCCATGATTTTCTTATTCAAAAAGGAGATTATAAGAGGTTATTCAAAGGAGTCCATGCTTGAAGAGGAAACAAAGGTTTTTTTTTTTTTTTCAAGCATAATAGTGGCAGTAACAAAGCTATATATAAAACCTTGTTTCAAATTTATTTTGTTTTTCTTCTTCTCCTCTCACGATAACAAAGATAATTTATTTTCACATATTTTATTTTTGTTATAAATTTTATTTGGGCTATCTAAAAGGGCTACTAGCCTTGCCATTTTTTTTCTAATGGATTTAGTTCATATTAGGATTAAATTTCCTTAATTAGACAAGGCCCAGAACTTGTTTAAGCTTAATTCACAACTAGTTCAAAGGCTTGTTTAGGTGCATACAAGTTTATTACTATAGGTTTTGAATCAATTTTATAAATTAACCAATTTAGCCCACAAAGATAGATTCATAAGAGTTTTTATTTTCAAAAATATAAATACTCTTTGTAAGCAAAAAAAATAAAACTTGATAATACTATTGTTGCTGAATTTATTCAGCTTGTGTGAGAGAAAAAATTGTATTCTTTGGTTCTCTAAAAAATTAAATTGATTTATTGAAGATTAACTGGTATTGTGTTTTTTTTTATATATATAATTCTCATTTGCAAATTGATATTTATAGGATGAAAGTTTTTATTTCAATAGTGCTATACTTTAAAACAAGTTTTTATTGTTTCATAATCAATTTTTATTGTATCATACTCCTATCATAGGATGAAAGTTTATATTCGGCTTGTGTGATGAAAAATTGTATTCTTTGGTTCTCCAACAAATTAGATTGATTTATTGAAGATTAACTGGTATTGTGGTGTTTTTTTTTATAATTCTCATTTGCAAATTGATATTTATAGGTTGAAAGTTTTTATTTCAATAGTGCTATGCTTTAAAACAAGTTTTTATTATATCATACTCCTATTATATTTGCTTTGGTTTCTCAGGATTTATTGTTAATTTTATTATGGGTTATGTAATTATGAAATCATAAAATTCGCATAATTTATTGCCCATTTGAATCAGAGCGGATGCATTATTGTCCCTAACATACATCCATTTCATGATCAACAAAATCATTGTGATAAACCATCTAGTAGGTAATCCAATAATAAGAGCTTAAAACTAAGAGTTTGCTCCCTCTATGGTCTTATCTTCGAACCCTATGGTTGCTAATATAATACCCACTTGAGGTTTACATGGTCGTTAACTTCAGGACTTGTAAAATTAGTCGAGGTACACGCAAACTCACGTGGACATCATATTAAAAAAGAAAAGAAAAAAGAATGTCATTGTGATGGCATCATTACTATATATCAAGCTAAGGGTTTAGCACTACACCGATTTTCAGTTCTGATATGACCAATTCCTTCGGCACATTCATTCCTTCGGCACTTTCATCTAAGAAGATGAATCCTACTTTGATATTCTGACAATGAACAGTGATGAGGTTAGTACACTGAGGTAAAAAACATAACAATTGGGTGAACAATGTTTATATATAGCACAAGTTAATGTTATTAATATTAATAGCAAGAGTCGAAGAAATCCATCTTCGTGAAACTTGCTTTTATTAACATTTGTTTTTCTCAGATTTGAAGAATTACAGTTAGAACTTGGAAGTAGCAAGAACCCTTAGAGAGAATTACAACTTACTATGCTTTTATGCGCCTTAATGCGAGGTAAGCCAATAATCTATACCCCACAAACATGAATATCAGGACACTAACACTAATTGCCGGGCTAATTTGCCCTGCAACATCTTGTTCAACAAATTTACAGCTTGCGCTGTCACTTCCATGGGGCAGCGAGCAGCCCAGCAACGATGAAAGCTTCTCACCCTCACCGTATTGGACGTTGATAAGTAGCCTGTAGCTGTAAAATGTTGTGGAAATGTACTTGATCCAGGCTATGCATGGAGGCAGCTTGTGCACGTAAAACCCTCCTGTCAGGACAAATGCTAGCATTGTGATCGTAACTATCGTCGAAGCTTTCTTGGCGTCCATCATGGCTGCGCCTAGAGCAAGGCCAAGACCCTGCGAGACGAGGACGTAGCCGAGCAGAACCAGAAGGGATGAAAGGAAAGCTCCCGGTTCGGGTTTCAGTCCGGCCATCCAGTAAGTCACGGAGAGAAATATTGTGGGGAGGATGAGCTCCATCGGCAAGTCTCCGACGATTCTTGACGTGAAATATGACGAAAGAGAGTACATACCGGAGGCCCTTTCCTTCAGAAAGATTGCTCTTTCTTGAGGAAAAACAAACACGGAGTTGGAAGATGGGAAGACCCCCCAAAAAATTGACATGAAGAAGAGGAGACCAAGGCGGTCCTGAACGTCTCGATAATCGGAGCGCCACCACATCAGGCCGGCGAAAACTGCAGCCATGATTACCTGGAAGACTCTCAGGGTGTTGAAAGACTCGTGCTTCCGTTCTTTGAGGCTTCTTTGAAGAAGAATGCTGAATTGGCTGAACCAGGCGGCCATGCTAATTCTGTCGCTGCTGCTTCTGTGTTCTTCGGAATTATAGCTTCCAGCACCACTCTCTCTTGTCTCCATGAACGCAGCTTTAGCCTTCGGAGCCAACAAGGTGTTATAAGATGCAATGAGAGATTGCTTCACGTTCGGCTTCTCTCTTTCACTCGCACCATCAGTTTGGCACACACCTGCACAAGTTAATCGAGAGGTTAAAATCATCTGTTCATAACGTCCTGCAATTATTATTGAAATCGATCAAGAATCCATTAAAGGGATCTTATTTGTAGATTCCACTCAAATACTGTAGTCGGACAGACAGATTTACAGGCACAGCCTCAATGCTGAACTCTGTTTAGTAGTTCCAACAAAAATGTATACAAACTTCCTAGCTGAGGACTGCAAGTTCAGCAAGTTCAACAATGAAAAGTTTCTCAGTCAGGAACAATTAGCAGTTGAAAGAGCCTGAGATTCCCTGGATTTCTAATTTTTACGAGTGTAGGAAAACAGGATTTTATGGCTACTATGGAGTCTATAGAGCTGTAGCCTGATCGTAAAACTACAGGGTATTTTCCTCGGAAATAAACGAGAGATACATACTGTTGCAGATTGATTTATTCCGTCATGAACATCAAGAATCATTTAAGAAGGTTACAAACCAAAACAATTACGTATGGAAATCATGTTACCCGAAAAGACTACCTCATCTTTTGGGAAAAAAACTGTAAAATACAAATAATTTACTTCAAAATTAATTATCGCTAATTTACTTCATAATGCTAGCAAGTATTAGTTCCTGTCTTGGATGGGACCTTTGGAAAATAACTAGCTACTTATTAGGGTAAGTGACTAGCACCAGTTTGTTTCTAAAGATGGAAATGCTTTATTTAGTTGAGCTAGGATTTCAGAATAAAGCACAGAATAGTAAGAACACATTCATCTGTCACACAGAATTAAGGGATAAGCATCCAAGACAATGCTTCATCGAGTGGAGTTGCTTTTTCTTGGAAGCAAAATGTGGTTGGAAATTTCTACCAAATAATCTTTTGATTAATTAGTATAAAATATCATTAGATACGAGCACCACTAAACTACTTCAGCCAACCAAATTCTAAGAAATGATACCTGAAACCTCATTGGACAAGGCCGCTTATACAAACGTAAATCTACCTAATAAAAAAAGCAAAAGAAAACAAACAAACAGAATGCACCACTTAATTATTATTAAATTCATATAATAGAATGAGTAATGAGCAGCACAGCCTTGCTGACAAAAGCTGACCAGTCTTTGCTGTAAGGTGGGAATCCACTGGTGCTGGTGCTGGTGCTAGTAGAGAATTTCATCAGCACATGGTTTCAATTATTTTACCATCAATCAAAGCAAAAACAATTTCATTTCTGAGACTTTTGTGAGAGAATTCCCCAGGAAAATGCAAAAACAACCCAACACCTGTCCCTCTTTCAAGATATCCTAAGTTGAAGATGTGCTAAAAGTGCTGCGAAAGAGAGAAAGAAAACGTTTTTTAACACTGCTGTGGCGTGGCCGGCCATGCAATCTTGAAAATGTTCGGGTCAATTATAAAACAACCAGTATTTGCCACTCAAATCCTTACACGTGGCCTAAAGATGGAAGAATTCTAGTGATTGTGTGTTGACAACATACCATGGAACTGAACAGGTGAATCACTACCAGCTCCACTGATGAACACAAGGATCTTACGAATTTGGATAGTGGCCACTATCTTTTCAAGAGTGTCACCACTGACCAACAAATCACACGTCTAAGCGTCACATATGATGGCAAATTCTCCCACAATGTTGATATTGAGATTTGATCACCACGGAAAAGGAAAAAGATTTAGGGGACAAAGCATCAGATTTAGCTAGGACCCCAATTCACTTGGTTTATCGTAATGGACCAAAAAAATATCAATAACTTAGCCATCAAGTTGTGTTTCTTATAAATAACCATGAATATATATGGCGCGATGATTTGTTTAATAATGACAAACTCATTTTTCTCTCTTGAAAATCTATAAATTCCAATACTTAAAATATTGTTAGACGTATTCTACTCTCAAACCTAAATTATATAGTTTCCCAAACTCTTGCAGTGCCAAAATATTTATACCTCTCCCTATACATCTACTACTACGTAGATATACGTGTGCGCGCGCGCGCGTGTGTGTATATATATATATATATATATATATATGGAGAAGAGAAGGACGACGACATTGACCAAGAGAGGTGCTATTTGCCACCATCAAAGTGCTCTTGAAACTACAAGATGCTTTCTCACGCTATGAATGGCGTCACCACCATTGTCTCCTCCATATCATCATGGTGTCCAGGAATAGATTAAAGAGGATGCTTACATAAACATAAAAAAAATCTCCCCCGTACGATTTCTATCTAATAAACCTAGCGTGAAACTACCAAGGTTTAAAACTAGCTAGTCAAAAGTGTGCACTTAATCTACCATAACTTGCAAACTTGTACTGCATGAATAATATATATGTGGACTCTTCCCTAGTGACGTCCCCCCACCAATCTATTCTCAACTAAATAATGGCCGCGACATTATTTTCACGTGCACTCCAAAACCTAGATTTTCGATATATATATATATATATATATATATATATATATATATATATATAAATCCCCAAGAGACATGATATAATGGTAAAAAATTTGTGATTTGTATAGCAATTATTGAGTTTGAATCAGGACATGTACTTCTTATAAGAGTTTAGAATAACCAGAATTTTACTGGTTAATCTGGGTTTATAAAATATATTTTCTAGAAGTGGAGTTTCGTCATATAAAAAAACATATATATAGACTTCGATCCAATGCGGTAGTGCCAAAGCAAAAGAACGGCATGCATTGAATATATTTCCTTCAAACATTGAGTGTAATCCACAGAGATAATCACAATGCTCCCACCTTTATTAAAGCAAAGGACACCACAATATCAGCTTACTTCATTCCTTGTTCCAACTCTAAACATAAAAATACTTAGTGGATATCAATTGTTGCTCCTTGTAAAGAAGAAACTTTCAACTAGTTTGGCAAAAAAAAATCTACGACACTTCCCTTCAAAATTATCACGGCACTCAATGTCTACATTATGTGAATAAGGTACTCATGATGCAATGAAGGAACTCGTCGTTGAAAAGATACACATGACTTGTCACTACCAAAAGCAAGATAACTCAATTGTAATTTGAGTGGTTCAACTAGTATGGTCAGACTTGTTCTCTAGAGATTATTAGTTCGAGTCTTATAAATTTTAGAACTATTAAAAGTTTATATGATTATTAATTTTAAAATTTATAAGATTAGTTGAGATATATACAAACTGGTCCGGACAAAAAAACAACAACTCAATTGTAGATTCATTCGATTCAATGTTGCATAGTGCCCTAAAAAGATGGAGTAAGGTCTTGATTCTTTCGACCATCTACACATGATATGATGATAGTAGGGTCCATTCTATACCATTATCTTCTCCTATATTAAACAAGAAGGGGGTATGTGTTCTTGGGTCCCAATATTTTGTCCTTCAACTGGATCCCACATCGGCAAAACCCTTCCATGGAAATTTATATTCCCAATAAAAAGAAAACCTCTATTTCCTGCACGCATACATCCAAACTCAACCCTTCAACGGCGAGTCACTCGTTTTTATAATAAATTGTTATGGGTCTATTCCATCATCTCCTTCTATTCATGAAAAAGTTGTAATGTCCTAACAAATCTAAATGCGTCCTTCCTCGAGGTTGTTGCCCACCCAAATGGAAGCATGACTAAATTGCTTTATGTGAGCGAGAAATGTATTAAAATTAAATCTTTTCAGTTTTTAAAAATTATTTTTAACATCATCATATTAAAATATCTAAATACACTAATTTTTTTAATTTAAAATAATAATAAAAAATCATTTTTTTTCAAAAACAATTTCCGATGGAAATCCCAACACCCCCTAATGTTGCCTGAAATGAAGAGGTATGGTGGAGTCTATCTAAACGCGCTGCTCATGCGCGTGGAATAAGTGGGGCCGAAAGGAAGGGAGCAGGAAACACAGAGTATAAGTAGTCAAATCGAGTTGGCTAAAAGAGGCAAAAAGAAAAGGGAAGGAGACCGTCAAAAGGAAGACAAGAGGACACGTGGAGAGCAATAGAAATATTTCCCACTCAATCGATTACCGATCCCAGAAATCAACAGCCCACACAAGCATCCCTGTTTTATTTTATGAATCCACTAAGAAATTCCTTGAAAATTCTTTTTTTTTCCTTTTAAAAAAAGCTTCATCACGATCATCCCTCCTACAGGTGTTTTCTTTCCAAAAAATTAACTAGCTAGTTACTGGAAAGGTGTTGTACAGTGCAGAATATATAAAACTGCAACTAAAATCGAGGTCACGAATGAATGCCACGTCACAATCTACAAGAACAAGATATCTGCAAACTATTTCTGCAGTAAAGTTGTGAGTCAGGAAATAGTTAATGCAGCTGTCTGCCCCAGAACTTCCTTGGAGTTTTGACTCTTGAAAAATCTCACATCTCTCCTGATCTTATCTACTACTCATGAAAAACTTCATAATGTACACTTTGATTCAAGATTTTTTGTGACGTGACGGCACAATCAAGTTCTATTTTTGTTACCTAGCATTCTGGTCAACTCATCTGACCATGAGAGAGTTGGGGGCTCACGCACAGGATCATAAACAAGAGATTAAAGTATACGTACCATTAGCAAGATCAAGGAGAAAATCAGCAGGATTCATGGGGAAAGACGGCGAGTATCCAGTTGATTGGAAATAGGACATGGCTTCACTTCCCTTGCCAAAATACAAACCCCTCCCTTCACTTAACACCAGAACTGAATCGAACATTTGATAAACTCTGCTTGAAGGTTGATGAATGGATGTAACAATAGTCTTTCCTTTCTGTGCAAGCGAACCTAATGTCAAAATCAGCCTGTAAGCCGCAGTCGCGTCCAAACCTGAAGTGGGTTCATCAAGAATGAGCAAGCTAGGGTTTATCAACATCTCGTGAGCTATACTCACTCTCTTCCTTTCGCCACCAGAAATCCCACGTATGAAACTGTTTCCAATTATTGTATTCTCACATTTTGTCAACCCCAACTCGGATATGACTGACTCTGCCACCAAACTCTTTTCTTGTTTTGATAGTGATTCTGGTAGGCGAAGTAAAGAACAGAAGACCAGGGTTTCACGGACTGTAAGGTGGGGATAGAGAATATCATCTTGAGTAACAAAACCAGTTCGTTTCATTATCTGTTTTGTCGGCTTTCTGCTGTTTGCAAGGATTGTTCCTGTGAAGCTGCTCGACTGGATTCTCCCAGCAAGAGCATTCAGAAAGGTTGACTTTCCACTCCCTGATGGACCAAGAATGGCTAGGATTTCCCCTGGGGATGCCATGCCAGTGATCCCATTCAAGATTGTACGTTCTTGAGTCTGATCAGAAATTTTGGGGGCACAGCCTAAAACCCTCTTGATATTGCTGCCTTTGTTTCTGTTCTCGAATTTCACTTTATACCCCACGTCCATGAACTGCACATAAACAAATAGAAAAATGTGGGTCAAACTCAGAGTCAAACGAGTCAAAACAAGTCAAGAAGCTATCTTCTCAACTCCCCTTAGTGTGGTGATGCTAATTATTTACCTTGAGCGTAATAGGATAGCAAGAAGACAGCATCAAAGACGGCAGATCACGAGAATCTCGAGGAGGAGGACCCTTGGATTGATCTGGGCCGTCCGGTGAGTTTCCACGGGGAGCTTCGGCCACACCATTATACATAGGCATTGTTTTTCTTTCCCTCTCTCTCCTCTTTAAAAGAAGAAAGGCAAAAATAAAAGATAATTTAACACGGATAGAGAGAGAGAGATGGGAAGGAATAGTTTTTGTAATTTTGTATGGAAGAGAGAGAATCGAGAGGGATGAAATGAAGAATGGAGAGAGACGACGAGGTTGTCGCGAAGAGGGGTATATATTTAGGAGAAGAGGTGGCCAATGGTTGCCACGTCAAAGTGAAACGCCTACAGAAGATGGGATACGTGGCAAGTACAGGACACATATGTCAGCTCTTCAAAGTGGTTTCAGCCCAAAGTGGTCGATCAGGCACCGTTCACTTTCATACATCCCTTCTCCCTTGGATTCTTTTTTTACCTTTTTTTAATTTTTAATCTTAAAAATTAGAGATCGAAGGAGAGCTTTAAGTTGGGAGAGAGAGAGAGATGTGAGAGAGTCGAGAGTGGAAGAGTAATTATTGCAATGGACGACTTAACTTTCATTTCGGTTCCTTCAACATAGATAGCTGGATTCTCAAAAAAAACGTGTCGTTCGTTTACACGTGATTGGAGTTATAGTTGAATTTTTTAAAAAAAAATATATATTAAAATGATATATTTTTATTTAAAAAAAATATTTTTAACATCAGTATATAAAAATAATTTAAAAATATTAAAAAATTTAATTTAAAATTAAAAATATTTTTAAAATATAATATCAAACTAAACCGAGGACACGAAGACAATATATGAAAGTGAAGAGTTTTATTTTATCATTAAATTTTTATGGGAAATATCATTTTCGGAGTAAAACGGATCCTTCTTGGCGTCACCATGTCATTTGCAAGCATACATATAGCATCGTCAATTGTTTCATCTCTATGAACACGAAGATATTAGAATTAATTAAAAATATTGTTTAGTTTTAAAATAAACAAAAACATTATAGTCAAATTAAATAAATGTACAAGTTTTAGATTATAAGTTTGTAAGTATAATATAAATATCTATGTTTAGATGATACTTACTACTCATTAAAACACTTTAAAATAATAAAAAATTTATAATTATCAATGATGAACCATTTGTCCTTTAAGCTTTATTGTGTTATTATTTTATGTAAAACAACTAACTTTAATAAGTTTCACATTATTTTAACAGCATCTTCTTGTTTATATACACTCTTAAATAAGGTTCAATGAACTAAAGCTCTAAAGTAGAAAGAATGAGAAAAAGAACAAGTCTAAAAATAATAAAGGGGGAAAATAACTCAAGTAGTTTCATCTCTTTCCACCTATCCAAGACACCTATTTATAGGACTTGAGAGCCAAAATATTATTTTTTATAAACATAAATCTTAATAATTCATAATGTTTTCTCAATTCTTATGAATTTTAATAATTCATAAATGCTCATATTCATGAATGTTTATATTCATAGTTAATGAATAACTTATAATAATTGTCATAACCCTTTCTAGCTCTTTTTTTTCTTCAAAATTTACCTTGCTTCTTTTCAAATATTAATAATGATGAGACTAGAGACTTAGCGAGAGAAAAAAAAAAGTGAATGAAGGTCTCAAATATATTGAAGAATCAAGCCAAAATTTTGAATGAAGTCGGAAGCCTTGTCATACCTTGTTGTACATAAGACTAAAAAAACAATGTAGATTCAAGGTCAAATCAAATGGTTATTGGACAAATCTATATAAAAATTAAATCCATGGATATAATTAGGTTTTTCATAGGTCAATTTAATTTAATAGTTATCTAAATTAAAAGTTTAATTATGTTTAAGAATTAATTTGGATCAAATTAAAAGATTTAATTAGGTATAAGGATCTAATTATACTTTTAATGAGTCATATTAATGAAAAATTAACTTTGGCCTAAATTGAGATTAATTAAGAAGATTGGAATTTTAGAGGGTCATATTTAATTTTAACAAGTCAATTGATTGAAATCAGTGTCAAAATTAGAAGAAAATCAAAGTTAAGTATTAATTACGAGTCATATTGAAAAAAAGTGGAGCTGCCTCTTAGTTTGGAAGAGGGGTTTATAAAGTTAAGGTATGAGGGAGTCGCCAATGAATATCATGGTCATGGAAAATTTATAGTTTGTAAAAGTTTCGTTAGGCCATTCCAAGGTAAGAAAGAGAGAGGCCAGTTTCATTAGGCCATTGTCGACCCAACTAGACCCATCTGGGTTAGGCATGCCCAAACCATATAATATAATAATATTATAGAGTACAATAATATTAAAAAAACTAAAAAAAACTCAAATGGGTATTTCAAAAATTCATGATTTGATCGCATATTTTCCCAATAATTTTGTATAATATCAGGCTGTAAGCTTACACGTGCGGTTCATTGTTCATCTTCGTCATTTTTTTGTTCAAAATGTTAACTTTAGTAACTATTTTTTGGGTGAATTTAATGCATTATTTCTCCACCAAATTTGAAAAAGCTAACACCAAAAATTGGGCAATTAATTTACATTATAAGGGTCATTTTAAAATATTTTTGATTTTATAGCATTATTTATTAGTAATTTTGTTCAACATCGGGTTATCGATTTACACTAGAAGATATGAACTATGTACATAATACTTAGTTTTCTAAGAAATTGCACAGTTGATACACTTTTTTTTTAAAAAAAAAAATCTTTTCAAATGTCATTGTATATCCCTCATTAAAATGTTTTTTTATATTTGATTTATAAAGATGGAACATAAAATATTGTAATTAGAACAAAAATTAGGAAAATTTTGTTGTAAAGTAGTGTTAGAGAACAATATAAATTATATCTTGGAGCATCATCTAATAACTTAAACTTTAGATTATATGATTTTTTAAATTGTATCAGAACCTTGTTGATCAAACGGTAATGAGTTTAAATCTTACCGTTCTCATTTTATTTGATAAAAAATAAACACAGGATAGTGTAAATCTATGCAAGTTTTAAGTCCAAAGAGTGTTAACTTGAGAATATGTGTTAGAGAATAATATAAATTATATTTTAAGACATCACTTAATAACTTAAATTTTTAAATAAGATAATTCATTAACAACTAGTTGATACTAATATAAGCACCACAACAATGCTGTTAAATGAATTATAATATAAGCTAAGAGGATTTAAATCCAGCCGTATAAACCATATCATAGAATAATTGAAAAAAAAACCCCGAAGGAATACTCTCCTCCCATATATCTTTTTCTATCAACAATTCCTTTTTTATTTTAAAAATAATACATCATAATTCATAAATAAATAAAAATCTTCATCTACGGATATATCTTATAAACACTATGTCATGTCTAAAATATTACAACATTTCTTAAATGAGTCTAATTTAATATAAATTTATGACATCATTAACCGGCTTGAATGATTTTTCCCCATCACAACCACGCTTTTAAAAGCAAAAGTACACGTGTTCTTAAATAGTTAGATGGAATATACGTTACTATGAACAGCTTATTTCGTCATCACAAGGCTGTAAAAAATTAAAATAAAAATCAAATCACACGTTATTGTTGCTACATAAAACAATTAAGTAACTGTTTGTTTAGGAGTGTGATTGTAGTTGTTTTTAAAAGTATTTTTCGTTTAGAAATGCATTAAAATAATATTTTTTTTTATTTTTTTTTAAAAAATTTGACATTAACAAATCAAAATTATTTAAAAATACCAAAAAATAAATAAATAAAAATTGAAATTGAGTTTTTTTTCGATAACACTTTCAAAAAACTCTCCCAAACACTCATTGAAATTAAAAGTTGAAATACATTTTCAACATCGACAACTCTCTTGCCCCCCAACTTCACAACAAAAGGGAAGCTTTGTAACGTGAATTTCAGTGCATTGGTTTAGTAATCTGGAACATCATCTGCAATTAAGCCAAAAAAAAGAAAGGAAAAGAGGTAACAGTTTTGAAGATGTGAGATCACTAATGACAGAATCTAATTAATTACACAATATAAATCCAAGGAAAATAAAACAGGCTTTTTGGCCTCCCTTATCATAAACGACACGTCACCTTTTGCCTTTCACGATTTTTTCCTAACGCCGTAACTGGAAATTTATTGACTATGACGTCAATGCATCCATTGAAATTGAATGGTAGTGGTCAACGTAACCCTCAACTTTCGCTGTTTCCCCTTCCCAAAATGGGCTGTCACGTACAGATTTAGTGGTGGTTCTCGATGTCACACTTGCCCTTCTCAGTGGTAATGTGGGTCTACTTTGGTGGCGCGTGGACACAGTGGTTAGGGTACAGGATGAAGGAGCTATGGTGGGTAAATTTTTGTTTCTCTGTTATTGGACCGCAGGATCCACACACTTTCTTGAACTTTGATAGATAGTGGCCCATTTTAGGGTTCTCGTATGGGACACCAACTTCAAAAACATGTCCTCTGCAAAATGTAAGTGGGAAAAAGACAACTCAGAGGTTACCACCGTGCTTGTCATCGGATTCAGGCACCGGAATTGCTGGACATTATTCTCTATCCAAAAGAAAGTAAAATTCTGTGCATTTTGCATAGGATAGATACTATGAGTCGTGGAAGGATTGAGAGGTGTAGTAATGATAGTTCAATAGTTGAAAAATGACTACTGTCACGCCAACATCATAGTGAACCTATAAAAACAAAAAAAAGGCTTGTTTTATGTTAAGAAAATGTTGTAAAAATAAAGCTATGACAACCATATTCTAAAAATTGAGAGAATGATGGTGGTCTTTGTTTGGATAATGAATAATGGCAACTCTAATTTATATTGATCTCTTCTTTCCTTTTTTCGAACTTTTATCTCATTACTTATTTTGCTCCTTATTTTTATTTTTTACTTTTGCAATTTTATTTATTTTGGTTTCTTATGAAAAACAATATTGATGTCAATTTTGTAAGAAATATATTATGAGTGTCTATTTTAAATAAAAGATATAATTTTTTTTTATTGATTCTGGTTGCGCTCACGAGCATAGTCACGAGCTTCACTAGCTTACTTCATTTAGCTAAAAATCATGTTCATGATTTGTTTTGATTACACAAGTAATTCTTGGTTTGTTTAATTAAATACACACAGAACTTTTGAATTTCCTCCTATTAAGATCTTTTTATATATATATAAAAATATACATAGAGAACGATATTGTTTTTATTGGAAAAAAAGAAGTTATCCAACCCCTAATAAAGTATGGGTCAAATAGCTTAGTCTCGAAGAAATGGACTCCAAGCCCGATTTGCCTCTTTCGTGATTGACTCAAGATTTTAATGGTCTACATAAAGTTTTTATGGGCCTTTGTTGAAAACAAAATGGATCTCGATTTTGTTATAATCTACGAGTGGTCAAGACTTCTAAATAAAATCATGTTTTAAATCTAATGTCTGAATTTAAATTTAATAATTTAAATTGTACGAGAAAAGTAAAATATTAAGTTTATTTTTGTTTTATTATACGCTAAATAATAGCAATCTAATTTAAATTTAATAATTCATTCAAGTATAATGAATACGAGAGCTTTTATTGTTCTAAATGTCCCATTGTTTTTTTTTTTTTTTTATAACCGGGATGTTCGGGCCAGCTTGCACGCACCACAACTAAATCTCCGGACTCACTGAACATCCTGCAAGTCCAATGAGCAGGTAAAACACCACGAGGATGACAAACATATCTGGCAAAGCTTGAACCGGGTGTCCCATTGTTTTTCTATCTGGAATATGAGAGGATCGATCCTGATCCCAATCAATTATTAGGGTCACGAATTCACGAGGCATGCAAACATCGCAGAGAGAAACAAGCCCCACTATCTATCTACTTACTTCCCTCGTGATAACTTTTGCTGGTGATTAGATTGTGATGTGGGTTTTTGTCAAGAGCAAATGTCCAAATATTACAGTCACCTTTCATACAAATCCGGCCATTTTCTTGGACTATATGGCAGCCCTATATTGTCATTATCCACCCAACAATTCTTTGTTGTCCAGGGGCTTTAATCTTTGAAACACTTTGGGATTGTTTGTCACTGTGTTTTAAAAATACTTTTTTTAAAAAATATTTTTTATTTTAAATTAAAAAAATTGATTTTTTATATTAGTTTCATGTGTTGATGTCAAAATGATTTTAAAAAATAAAAAATATATTATTTTGATGCATTTCTGAACGAAAAACACTTTTAAAAACAACTTCAACCGCAATCTCAAACAGACACTTCAATGGCAAATCATTAGCATCAACGAGACAAATTGGCCCTTGTTTTGAGCTCTTCGAGAGAGTAATAGGAGAGAGAGTTTCCAAGAGGCGTAAAGTGGTGACAAAGAGTTTAAAATCTGCCTTGTAAGTTTCAGGTTCCAGTCAGGATATGCTCACCTTGTAAGAACCCGGGACAACTGAGGTTTTACTCGGTGTTGTTAATTTCATTTTATTTATGCTGAAACGTATCTTACTAGTAAAAAAACGACATAAAATGACATGGTTTTAACCTCGCAATTTCGGCTTGTTCTAGAAATTTCAGTCAAATACCGGTCGAAACATACCAGATTCGTTCCGCCGGTTTCGTTTTGGCCAAACAGTGTTTTTTTAAATAATGAATAATTTTACAATATCAATCATATCTCTTAATCCGACCGTTAGATTAAGATTAAATTTTACGAGGAGTCTCTTGACATATTTATATATATTATGTTAAAATTTTAGAGCAATCAAAGAATATAACGACTTTGCGAAATTGATAATGACATTCTCGTAATATTATACATATTCATAATTTTGTTTAGAAAAATCATTTTATTGTGTATTTTCTTAGATTAAATTCCACAATTCTAAATAATTTTATTTTTGGATTTGAACTAATTTTTTTTTTGAATATATATATATATATATATATATATAAACAGTACAACTCTGAAACGACGCGTTGAAACGTTCTGAAACCAAAATATTTTGTTCCAATTGAAAAATAAAACAACAATTAAAATAGAATTGACAACCTTAACCTTACTCGTTTAACCTAAACTTGTAAAGAGTATTTAAAAACGATGAGGTTTTCTCGAATAAAAAAAATAGGAAAGAGTGCTCGAAGCAAATGTTCTCGTGCACTCAAGAGCTAGCATTGCTATCGGCACGTCAAGCTTCAAATAATGAAATACAAACTATATAGTATGTGACTTATTTTAGCAACAATAGAAAAGAATATAAGCAACAGTGATTTAGCTCGTGAGTGCAAGTAGAACTCGTTGTCGTCGTTGAAGAAATACTTGTAAAAATCATTCTATTGTCATCAAGGATGATTTTGGCCAAAAAAATTGACAAAACTTTAGTGAAATCAAGGGAGGAAAGAGGATCATATCGATGTGTTAGACAAAATTGGAAACGTCATCGTGTTACGGGGACCCATCCTCACATGGGACTAGTGGCAAAAACCAGGGGCATAGATCACATGAACTTGAGGTTTCTTGCAAGTGTAATGTTAGATCATAAATTTTAGTTTAACCTCCTGTAGAAAAAAAAGAAAAGAAAAAAAGAGGGACAATGACAGGGCTGTCTACTAGGTTTTTTTAAGTTGATCTTCACTTCAAAATAAAGAAAGTTAGTTAGCATCGCGTTTCAAAAATATTTAAAAAAATTGGAATTTTTTATTTTTTATTTTTTATTTTAAATTAAGTTGTTTTAGTGTTTTTAGATCATTTTGATGTAATGATATCAAAAATAATTTTTTAAAAATAAAAAAACATCACTCTGATATTTTTCTAAACAAAAAACACTTTAAAAAGTTACATTAACCACACTATATTAAGTTATATTAAGTTACGATTGTTTTGTTTTTGAAAAAAAAATAATAATCTCAATCTAATTATTTAATCCATTGAATAAGTTATGATGTCATTAATAATTTTTTATATATTAACTCTGAAATACTTTTTAAAAAAACTTGGGTTCGATCTCGAAATCAAGCTATTATATTCTAAGAGTGGTCAACAAAATAGGCGAATCAAATTACTTGGTTCATGCTTTCACAACTCATTTTCCTATATATATATATATATATATATATATATATATATATATATATATATATATATATATATATATATTAACTTGCAGAATCTAAAATGATGTTTATGGATAGCAACACTCTTCTATACGAATCTGGAGGAAGGATCCGTTTGAATAAGATATATTTCGACTTTGTTATTATTATTTTTTGGTGAGTTTGAGAAGTAGGATCCATATAAATATAAGAAATATAAAATAATTATTTGAAAGAGACAGTTTCTTTAAAGAATTGAAAATGAAATTAATTATGACTTTGTAGTACGATGATCAAATTTAATTTTATATAGTTCTCATTTCCTTGCCAAATTATTTTTTTAACCAAATTTAGATCTTTTCATTAAAGAGAAAGATTTCTACATCTCAAATCAAAATCAATCCAAGTTATATTAATATATTTTTTAATTAAAAAGAAATTATTAGGTGTCACCAAATAAGTATTGAAAAAACATACAAATGAGATAATAACCTACAAATCAAAGGGTTGTTCTTAAATTATAAAAGGTTTGCTTGAAAATATAGATCAGGGGAGAGAGAGAGAGAGAGAGAGAGAGAGATGGTTCTCGATGTCGAACCATCTTGAATGGTGGAACACGCTTCATCTCATCGGGTCGAGAATATCAGAACCATTCAAAAATAATCTTAAAATACAGTGTTTTGTGATTAGATGTCCCCTCATGAGCCAATAGGTGTGAGGGCTATCCACACTACAACGCGTGTGAAACATGCTCCTATAGTTTTTTTTAATATATTTAATTTACAACTTTAAAATTTACAATAATAAAAAAAACTCTTGAGGATTAGACATTTAATTTATTTATTTTAGGATTAAAAAAAATAATTTATCTGTTCATTGAAATTAAAATTACTATGTACTATTCATAAAACATTTAAGCTGTGGTAAAAATATTATCACACCTTCAAAGTCAAGCTAAAAGATTAAATGATAAAAAACAAAGTCAAGCTAAAAGATTAAATGATAAAAAAAAATAGTAATTATACACTATTATTACAATAAAAAGTAATATAAGAAGTAGATGAAGAGAGTTTTGAAGAAAATTCCTTCACCATGCTTGAAAGACGATGGAGTGTTAGAGAAAACATGATTCACAATCTAAGCTTCTTTCTAGTTAACCAAATAATCTATACAAACACCATACGAGAGTAGGTATGACCATTAGGTATGACCATTAAGTAGATGTTTGATATTATATTTTAAAAATATTTTTTATTTTTATTTTTATTTTTTATATCATTTTAATATACTGATGTCAAAAATAATTTTAAAAACAACATAAAAATATTATTTTGATACATTTTTAAATAAAAAATATTTTGAAAAGTGACTTCAACTATAGCTGTCTGTTTGGGAGTGTGGTTACAGTTGTTTTTGGAAGTGCTTTTCGTTTAGAAATATATTAAAATGATGTTTTTTTAAAAAAAATTATTTTTGACATCAACAGATCAAAATAATCTAAAAACATCAAAAAAAAAATTAAAATAAAAAATAAAAATAATATTTTTAAAATATTTTCAAAAATAATTTTAAAACACAGTGTAAAACATAAAGTCATAATAGCAAAGTTATAGACTCCACACCCCGCCATTTAAGAAAATCTTATCCATGGTGTCCAAGCATGGTTACAATGAGTGTATGCTTCTATATATTAAACCAAACATGTGTTTCTATCTCTTTTGTATAGTCTCTTTTAGCTAAGTAATTATTGAAAAAAATAGTGGAGAAATATTTATTCCTATTCTTACAAGATTATTTAATTTATTAGGAATTCCTAAATCTCGTTGCTACTAAAATTAAAACATTTTACAAGTATGTACACACATACACACAAAATAATATAACTTCATGAAGTATCTATAAAATATTAAGGATATGCATTAACAATTGCTTATAAATTAATTATTTAGTGGATGATCCAGTAGTAAGAGTTTAGAACTAAAAAAATTATTTCTTTGATGGTCTCATGTTTGAATCTTATTGTTGTTGATAGAATGACTACTGGAGATTTACATGATCGTTAATTTTAGAATATATAAGATTAATCGAGACACATACCCCCGAATATGTATATTAATAAAAAAACAATTGCTTACAAATTAAGTTATTTCTGTAATCAAAATACACGCATGTGTGTGTAGAGAGAGAGAGAATATGGGTCCTTCCACATATTGAATAAATTAAATAAAATAGCAAGAAAAGAACACTGAAAAAAAGAAAAAGAAATGGAAGATATCATCACATCACCACATGTAGTTTCCTATTTAGTCCACTGTCCTTTTCTTTCCTTGCTGTTTGACAAGAGGGTTTTACATTGTAATTATTTAAAATATTTTTTTATTTAAAATATTAATATAATAATTATTTTAAAAAATAATTAATTAGATATATCGAAACAATAAAAACACTAATTTAAATAAAAAAATATTTAAAAAAACACTCGTAAACAAATAAAGTTTACAGGGTGGTTTTTGTTTATCAATTACATTATCTCTAAAAAATTTATTTTCCAAAAATAATGGCATTAAATAGCAAATTGCAAGACCTCTCCTTTTCCCTCTTTGTATATATAAAATGCATGTGGCGAAATCGATGGGGGAAAAATAGAAGTTGAGGAGTCTAGCTAACAAAACAAGGTTTGTCTCTTCTCTCTTTCTCTGAAGTTATGGATTCCTCTGCAACTCTCAGAGACCGATCCCGAAATGTCCCAAAAGACTGTGACGCCACATTTCCGGCCACCAAAACCGACTCTTCCCGGCGAACCGCATCCTGTTCATCATCCTCGTCACTCTCGTCATGCTCATCTTTGCGTTTTCTTGATGATTCGCCCCTTAGTCCGGCCACCCCGCTTCAATTCTCCGGTGTTCCATTTTCATGGGAACATTTGCCTGGAATTCCTAAGAATCAAAGTTTCAAGAAAAAGGACTCTACACTAAAGGTCCTCCCACTGCCCCCGCCTGCCGCCCCTGCATCAATCTCCAGAAGAATCAAATTCGAGGAAATTGGAATCCGAAAGAAACTCAATCATGAAAGTTTTCGAAGGGATCCATTTCTTGCTGCATTAGTTCAGTGCTCAAAGGATGACGACGACGACGACGACGACGACCAAGGCAGTAACTTTTCCGGTGGCTCTAAGGTAACAAGGAGCATTAGTGACAGGTTTGGTTTTATAAACCTCTACACTTCCTGTAAAAAAACTTGTGTCGTTTCTGATTCAATAGTATATCTTCCAAGATCAAGCGGGACGTCATATGATCTAATTAGTCGCCGTTCTCGCTGAATTTGTATATGATCCTTCTTCATGATCAAGCTCTTCTGGGATTTGTGTTCATGTTCTTATAAGATCAAGTTACTACTTATTTTATATTTACTTTGTTTTGCTTTCTTTGTTATGTGAGGGGTAGTGAATGTTATGTCCCCAAAACCTTTAGTATTGTAATATGTTAATATAACTTGTAAGAATATGAATGGACCGGTAGCTTGCTTTGTTTTGTTTAATGGATGATTTGAAATGTTTCACCTTATGTTTTTGTTTGTTATCTTATCAAGATATAACTATATTATAGTCATCAATAAACTTGAAATCTGTTCTTGCAAGTTTGAATTCGAGAATTACAATATTTTCACCTTATAAAAACTTGGAATAATTGAAGTTTTATTTATATAATTTAAATTCATATAGAATATCTAAAGAAAAATATAGTTTTCTTGAATCTAAAAAACGATGAAGATATAACTGTATTATACATATAAGCTATGCTGTATTTCATGTGTTACTAAGATGGCATGAAGTGAAGCTTGCACATTACACCATGTGAGGGAAAACAATGGACCACAGAAGAGAGGGACTGATTCATTAGTAATCTGATTTACTTTGATGGAATTTTTATTATTTTCAAGCTTTGACATATTATTGGTATCATGGTGTGCATTGGGATGGGTCCAATTGGAGGTTGTTTAGCTACTTGGCTCAAATTTTCACAAGTTTTGTACTCTAAATCTCATTCGGATACTCGCTTGCCGTAAAAGCACTGCCAAGGAAAATACTATTTACATTGGTTTTGTAAATTATGGATATATTATATATATGATTCATTGGTGATCGTAAAAATACCAAAATATGGACCGAGAAACCTTCTACAAGTGCTGAAAGTCCAAAGCTTGTCTCATTTGATCTTTGACCTAGCTTAAAGCAATTTGTTTCAAAAGTTTCAACTCCTTGGTCTCCAAAATCAATTCATGGTTTGGCAAGAGTATATGAGAATTTTCCAACGAGTCTGCCTTGAGATTTACATAGTAGATCTCGAATTCGAGTCAGAACATGTATTTTTTGTAAGAACCTGAAACAATTAAGATTTTACTCACTTACCTGAACCTAAATCAGAACATTTATTCCAAGTTTATTCGTCCACATAGCCTTAACAATTTCGGGTTTGAAGTAAACATTTTGGTGAGAGATCGGGCTATAGCTCTTGAGATGAAGTAAACGTCCATTCAAGAAGAGTTTTTAATTAAGAACATTGTATGGAGGCACTCTCCTGGGACCCAAAATTAATTGCCTAGGGATTTCTTCCAAGCCACCATGATTCCAGTTGATTTTCCATCATCAAATTTCAAACCCACCATTTAATATTACACACATTTTTCTCTCATTGGTTTCTTTTTTTAAAGAGATACGCAAGTCAAATGACCTGATGTTCCAGCTATCCTCAAACTTACTTGTCGTCTACATCTATTATCGAAACTTACTGTGTTCAAACAGGAAAAAAATGGAAATGATCATCAGGGTTCATGAATATTTCTATTTAATAACATGAATACTTGATTCCCATTTCCTATCCTTGATATTAACCACGGTCAACGAGCTTGTTCGAGTATATAAAATGACCTTTGCATTCTGCAGACAGGACCTGGCATGGATCTATCATAACAAAATCATCTGCTTAAACAGATAAGAAATCATCTCATCTAAAAGTTTAAGTTATTTAAATAAAAGTTTTTTGGACTTGAAACTTGTACGCAGTCCCATAATATCTTGTGTTTGATTTTTATCAAATAGAATAAGAGTTGTGAGATTCGAACTTGTTACCACTGGGTTAACAAAACTCTGATACCTTGTTAAAAAACTATCTCACCTAACAACTTAAACTATTAAGTAAGATCTCAGAATATAATTTATATTATTCTTTAACGTGAACCATGTAAATTTTCTGATCACACATATCAAACCGTCCCATGTTCCACCCTTGAGATTACATATTTGCGCTGAGCGAGGAAAGCTGAAGAATACTATTGAGCAGGGGTGATTAATAAAATTACAGACGGCATCAATTTCTCCGAACCATCAAGATTTCTTCGAACATTTTCAAGTTGTCTAGGTGTCGTCTATATAATATGTTCAGGGTCTCTGTCTCGGCGACGAAGTTCAGTAGAAGTATGCGGTGAGAGTGATGATTGGAGGGACGATATGATGAGGAATTGGTCCAAAATGTGGACTATGCATGGCCCATATGGTCATTTTACACTATTAAAATGAGTGGTAAAACTAGATATCCTACACCATGATTAAAGAAGGCAAGGAAAATTAGGTCAAAAAAGGAGAGCTCCACGGCTGGCCGGATTGACCTCGACAAGAAAGCAGAGGCAATGAAGTAAAATGATGCATAAAGGCTATAATGTTAAATAAAAACGAATCCAATATGAATGTATTTTATTAATTACATGACGTTAGTTTTCGCAATATTATTTTTGTATTGCCAAAATTGTCGCCCGAATGAAATGTAAATTTACGAAGCAAATCATGAAGAAATTGAAACATAAACGTCACCTATTTGGCTGGTTGCAACCTGCCACTAATGGATTATTGAAGGGGTGAGCCATGCCCATGCTCCTTGCACTCTTTTCTTGAGACAGAACCCTAACAAGTTTCTAACTCTTTGTTCTCTTGTATGATACTGATAAAGAAATAAGAAATATTGTTAGAAAATAATGTAGATTATATATTGAGATCTCACGTAACAAGTTAAGCTTTTAAGTGAGATTGTTTCATGACATGATATTAGAGTCTTATTTACCCGGTGATCATGAGTTCGAATCTCACTATCCTCATTTTATATAATGAAAAATAAGCACAAGGTATTGTGGGTTTGCACAAATTTCAAGTCTAAAAAATCGCTCACTTGAGCGAGTGTGCTACAGAATAATATAAATTATATTTTAAAATCTCATCTAATAGTTTAAACTTTTAGATAAAATGATTTCATGACAAATATGAACTGAATCTAGAAATATTTGTTAGGAGGAAGCTTTTTTTTTAATATAAGAAGAAAATAGTGGATGTTTATGAGCACAGCACACACAAGAAGACAGCAAACCAAAGTACATGCACTCATTAAATAAAACGAGATCTAAATTAACAGTTAATAGGTGGATTTTCAATATTAATATTTGCGACATATATGTATGTTAGAAGACATTATTGTACGGACATGATTCCTGTACTTTGAGCTTCAAAATTGCTGGAATAGCTAGTAATAACAGTGGATCCAATTTCTTGTCTCCTGAAAAAAGATTTTGGGTTCACTTCTCTATTTAATAATAACATGGAAGAGAAAACAATTTAATTACTAATTAAACTCCATTTCTTTGCAAGTTGATCATGAATATGAACTCCCACTTAACATATTCCCTCCATAATTAGATGCTCGATCTCCATGATCAAGATCGTGCTTCTTACTTGATATCTCGTGTGTTAGGTGATCATCACGCAGAGGATAATGAATATAATTAATTAAATAATAATGGAGGAAGCTTCACACTAAATAATATATTGAATAAGAAATTAGGGTAGTGTATCCCAGTTAGAAACATTATCATGTTTTTTGGCCATGATGAGCTCTCCTTTTCATCATGAGCATAAAAGATCTCCACTTGAGACCAGCAGCCGCGACGCCACCATGCCACCACCGACGGTCCCCTGAAAATGCATAAACGCGGAGAAAAGATATCGAGAGTTTTTGGTACCGTGTTTCAAAAATATTTTTGAAAAAAAAAATATTTTTATTTTTATTTTAAATTAATTTTCTTGATATCTTAGATCATTTTTATATACTAATATAAAAAATAATTTTTAAAAATAATTACAATCACGATCATCTTCGATAACTAGGGACCCATGGCATATTGAAAAATCTTGAACACGGTTGCTTGAGAAGAAAGATTGCGTTTGTATTGGGAATTGAAGCTTTCATCAAGAGTCCAACATGTCCTAGCTTGCTAAGAGTGAGAAACAAGCAAGGGTAAAATTAAAAATGAAGTGAGAGAGATAGATCAAAGTGTAATAAGTCAAATGTTTAGGACCTAATTGAATAAATCTAAACTATAGGAATAAAATTAAATTTACTTAAAAAAATAGAGAGGTCGCTGTGGCTTCTCACGAGTGCCAATACGTACTTATATATAAAACACTTCTTGTAAGTTAGACACTTAGGCTCAATACACTCAATTAATTAAGTTCTTGAGTGTTGTTGCAGGGGACATGAATGCAATCTGTACGTAAAAGAGATAAAAAAAAATAGAGGAAGAAGAAAGCTGTTACCTAGTTTTATATTAACTTAGGGAACTTAGAACCCTAATTGGTATTCAAATGTGTTAGATAAAATTCTAAAATATATTTTGATTCTTTATCAAAATTACAAGGAAACAGAGGATATACTTTGGGAGGTTTGGTGTAAATTTGTTTTAATCATAATTACAAGGAAAACAATGATATTTTTTAATAATATATATATCAACCATTATTGGTTATGCAAATTTAATCACATGAGAGTGATCCATGTGCTCCTCTAGCGCTGTCTTTGTTCTAGATTTATTCTATTTGAATTTTAAATTAATTTAATCTAACTTAAAATATATTTTGATTGTTTATTTATTTTTTATATTATTGATTTTTTCAATTATTTTTAAGAAAATTAAAACAGTAATGACAGAAGGAACATTTCATTGGTATTTTCCAAAGAATTGGACGGAAATTACCCAGAATACTATATTATCAATTGTTATACTGACATAGCATTTTGTCAGTATTTTCCAGAGAGTTAGACATAAATCACTCAAAATACTCTTATTATCGATAACTATATTGACAGAATGATACCGATGGAATTGCCGATGAAATATTAATGACAAAATCACCAATGCTATATTTCAACGACCTTACCGACAAAATATACTGATGAGATCACAATTAATATTATTGTTGGTATATTTTTATCAGCAGGGCCAACACCGATGAAAAAAAACACCGATTAATGTTTTTTTCTAATGAATAGTTCTCATCCGCGTGTTTGTCATATACAAAAGAAAATTATATTATAATACTGGCAGAAAATTTTATTGATAAAACAATTAATTCTAGTAATGAATGTTCGGCTTGGGTAGGGTTTTTTTCACTATGGAGATGAGGTTGATGACGTTAATGTTAAAATAAGAGAGGAGAGAGGACACTAGTTAGTGATGGATGATGGTGTTAGTGAATGATGCCGAGAGAAATGAGAGGTAGGGATTGTTTTATTTTCTCTCTTGATTGTGATAAAAAAAAAAATCATGCACATATTTTCTCCTAAGTTCTTAGGAACCCCTCCAAGAAAAAAAATCACTCTCCTGGTTCTTGTTTTTTTTTTTTCTTTCACTTTGTTATATGTCTCTACCCCTTTACAATTTTGCTCTTGCTTTCTGTAGATACTTGGAGAAGAAGGGGTTAAGAAAATGTTTTCATTTTGATCCTCTAGGTTATCCGAATTGCGTTGAAAGCACAATTATTTTTTTTATTCTCTTTGAAGAATATGGAAGTGGAAACATGGTTAATGAATTGATTAGGTGCAAATTGAGATCGTTAATACAAATTGGGAAGAGGGTGTGTGTCGAAGTTTGGAATCGAACCATTAATAAACACTTAGGGTTGGACTTTTGTGGAAAAGGAAAGGCAGGTGTATATATATATATATATATATATATATATAGGTGTATATATATTGTAGCTTGGAAGCTACTCTTTCAGAACTTTGTTGACCTGATGCTGCTTAATCGTCTTCTGACATGGTAGGCACGGCCAGTTTTTGTTTTTTCTCCCTCTCTGTCAGACACTTATTGCAGGAATATTTTAAAGGTTGATAGGAAGAAGGAAGCTCCTTCTCCCCCAAACAAGTCTGTTGATGACAGGAAAGCCTATTTCAATTTATTTTACGCATTTTTATTAAATAAAATAATTGCTTCAATAAAAAGTTATATAAAGTCAGACACTTATTCACCATGTTTGCTTGCTTGCTTCAGGAATTATATATATATATATATATATATAGAGAGAGAGAGAGAGAGAGAGGGAGGTTTTATGTGAGGAAAAAAAAAAGAGTTTTAGCATAATTAATGTGTTTTCTGGTACAATTAAATGTTTTACTTAGGATTTAAAGATGATGTTTGTGTTTAATGAAATAAATTAACAAATTATAAACAATTTGTTAACACTAATTAAATATTAAAGCAAGAAGTTGATCTCCATTATCGCTTCACCTCGAAGGATGGCAGCAACTACATATAGTTTATTTGCTCTTCTATGTTGACCGAATGCACGTGTGGTTGACTTTGAGCTGTAGCTCGAGCTGGCTCAGTGCAGGTTCCCAGACTGTATAAAGTCCCGATTCTCGATACACTGAGGTGGGCTATGGGAACCACTTGTAGGGTATCGGCCCACGTACTCAAAAATATTACCTAAAAAATAAAAGGTAATCATTTTAAAATTAATATATATTTTTTTTATTTGTTTTTTTTGAATTAGATGATTTTACTATTTATGCAATAATAATGATAATTTTTAGTGATAATTTTTTTTATAAAAATCTTTTGCCTTTTTTAATGATTTTTTTTTTGTTTTTTTTTTGAATTAGATGATTTTACTATTTGTGCAATAATAATGATAATTTTAGTGATTATTTTTTTTATAAAAATCTTTTACCTTTTTTAATGATTTTTCAGGTCAATTTAATTATTTTAATTGTTTTGACAGTAATGATGATAATAATTTTAACTGTTATAGCAATAATAATGAAAATAACGTAAGGATGAATTTTCAATTTATGCTTTTGTCTTTTTGTGGATAGAAAATTAACTACTTATTTTTGTTATTTGATTATTACAGGTATTTTCACAATTTATATTTTTTTATTTGATTTAAATTGAATTATAAAATAAGTTACTCTTAATGCAGTGAATTCAATAATTCAAATATCCAATTTTTCTTGTTTTTTTTAATGACGATGATAAATTTATGCTGGTTATTTCATTGAAAACTATTAAACAGATAAATTTATATCGATTCAAAATTCATATATTTTATAAAAAAAAACTTCACTTCACAGAATTTCTGCATAAATTATTATTTTGACTAAATTTATAATACAATAAAAATACACATAATTAATATTTTTTATATTAAATAATACACATAAATAGAAACTCATACTTGGATCCAATCACACAAAAAACACGAAGCAAAACAAGTCTGTCCCTGATTTCGATCACATATATTTATTTATTTTTAATTTGTTTTCTCTTTTTTCATGCACATATTCTCTCTATAAATATATATCTAAAGAGACATTCAGTTGTTCATTTTCACTGAGTTCATCTAAAAAGGCTTATGTTCATATATGATAAATAATTTTACCAATTTCATTCTGCTGAGCATGGTGGGCCGGCTAGGAAGTGGAGGCAATGTGGGCTTCGGTTGAGATGGTTGGGCTGTGGGCCAGGCTGGCAATGTGGGCCGGGGCTTCGCTTGAGCTACATTGATGTTTGAAATTGCCGAAGCAATGAAGAAAGTGAGAATGGAGCACTTGAAAGACGCCATTGTTAAGCGAGTGTTCTTGTACACCTTGAGAAAATCAGTGAACTCTGTAGTTGTCTGAGAAAATCAACGGTGGTGCTGGGCTTATATAGTTGTTTGATCGAGAAAAACAGTGAATCCAATTTGAGTCGCGAAGTTGAGCTAACAAGAAATTAACATAGATTTCATAATTTTTCAGATCTGTGTCACCCAGAGAGTGCATTAAATCTTGATTTTTTTTCATTCAAAGTTAACAGCAGCATCTGCTAGATGATGGCCTCCTTCAAAAGATTCAATATCCTTGCTTTCCCTCTATCCCATTCCTTTCTCCACTACTGTTACAGAATAATATAAATCATAACCTGAAACTTAACATGGTATCGAAGCATTGTTGACTCAGTGGTCACGAGTTCGAATCTCATCACCTTCATTTTATTTAATAAAAATTACGTATAAAATAGTGTAGATTTCAGTGCAAGTTTCAAGTCCAAAGAATTTTTATTTAAGGATGCATGTTAGAGAATAATATAAATCATAACTTGGAACTTTACCTAATAACTTAAATTTTTAGGTGAGATGGTTTTTAAAAACCATCAGCTGGAAACTGGAACTTGGTTTTCAATATTCATATTTTGTTCACTAAGATGAAGAACGTGGACTACAATTCCTTGGGATCGTCTATCTTGTGCTTCCTGTGAGGTTCTTGGTTGCTGTATTTTGATGTAATTCCTCCACTCGGGTATCTTTGATTCATGTTTTTCCTGATCTCAACAAATATCTCATAATTTGTGCCCTGGATTACATGGCGGCAGCCTGCTGTCATCGAATATTCCAGTTGTTTACACAACTATTTGGCATTCTCAACAAAAAGGAAGAAGCATCGTCATGCAACGAATTAGAATTAGACAGCGAAAATTAATGATAGAAGGGCATGACGAAAGTGGAGACAGGGCTGACTAGTTATAGAAACAGTGCTGAGATTTGACTCCACGCACTCGCAGACAAATACCTAACCCAAGATTCAAGATGTTGCCTAGGTATTTGCCAGGACGAAAAAGACATTGAACAAACAACAATAATGGAAAAAAGCAAGAAAAAAAAGAGACCATTTTTCTAACATTTCCTCTTTGATCTGTTTAGTAGTCATGTAAGAAATACCTAGAAGTTATTCCTTGGGAAAGAGTGATGGATCATGGACCCTGGTTCCTGACTTGATGCGGTGATGATTTAGTAGTGTGGTTGAGGTTTTTTAAAGTAATTTTTATTTAGAAATATATCAAAATAATATTTTTTTATTTTTTTAAAAATTATTTTTGACACCAATACATGAAAATGATCTAAAAATACTAAATTTTTTTTTAACTTAAAGTAAAAAATTAAAAAAAATTCAAAAATACTTTTGAAACAAAGAAACAAACATGTATGTAGTGGGAAGCCGAAAGGCATAATTTTGCACTAAGGAACCGATATATATTAATTAATTAATTAAAATGGATGTTTGGGATCAACTTGCATGCACCCTGACTACAACGGGGCATGAAGGTAACAACCATGTAAGCCCTCCGGTGACTATCATATTAGCAACCACAAGGCTCAAACCTGAGACCACAAGAAGAGTAAATCCTTTAATTCTAAACTCTTACCACTCTGACACCTGCTAAATGGTTCATAAAATTTCTTTTTTAAAATTACAAGTTGAGGGGTGACTTTGTAAATGTAGAAGGCTATGGAGGACCATATTCCTTGCTGCCTCCATGTAGCAGGGGCATGAACTGCATGAACTAGCAAGCAACTAAGGGACGCCGGTGACCGGAAATTATTTAAACCCATTCTGAATATGGGTGACCCGAATCATGAGGTCGAGGGTTTATGTAGCAGCCATTGATAGTTTATCACTCCCTTCAAGATCATGTGTAAAACCCTAGGTTTATGAGCGAAATCTTATCACTTTCTACCTTTTTAGAATAAAGTTGTAAGAGATCAGCTAATGATAATGTTTAAAATTATTTTATATAATACCCTTGCTTTTATTTATTTATTATATACCTATTTTGTGGTGAGTTATTAATTCACACGATAAAGAAAAAAAAAGTTATTTTCTTAAGATTTTATATCTCATGTCTTAACACACCTCAATTTATGGAAATCACACCTATATGCACAATAAACTTCTTTTATTCTTAAGATCCCTTTAAATAAAGGTTATCAATTCCATTTCGATTGGTGTTTTGTTTTTCAATTAGAACAGAAATATTTCAGTTTTGGAGCGTTTGAGTTGTACTGTATATATATATATATATATATATATATATATATATATATATATATATATATATATATATATATATATATATATTAATTCAAAAAAAATAGTTCAAATCCAAAAAAAATATATTTATAATTGTGCAATTTAATCTAAAAAAAGACACAATAATATGATATTTTCTAAACAAAATTATAAACATGTATAATATTATGAGAATGTCATCATCAATCTCGGTCATTATATTCTCGTGATTGCTCTGAAATTTTAACATAATATATATAAATATATCAAGAGACTTCTTGTAAAATTTCATCTCAATCTAATGAGTAAGATTAAAGAGATAAGATTGATATTGTAAAATTATTTATTATTTAAAAAAAAATACTATTTGACCGTAATGGAAACGGGAGGAACAAAACCAAAATGTTTCAGATTGTTATTTGATCAAAAAATCTAGAATGAGTTAGAATTTAAACCGAAATAAAAACAATGTCGCTTTTTATCTTATGTTTCTTAATTGGTATGAAATATTTCAACCATTTTGGTCCAAACGAAATGAAATTGATAACCTTCATTCATATATATATATATATATATATATATATATATATATATATATATATATTAAACATTATTTTCCACCCAAAGCTAGGGATGATTAACTCTATACTCACCCATACATGTGTTATTTTATAAGAAAAAAAATAAAAAAAAATAAATGGTGACTGACCCATGAAATGGACATAGAATGATAGAACCACCTCACTATACAAGTGGGGCCTAGTTCCATGCAAAAAATCAATTGCTTTGTTGCTACTCTATCCACTGCAAGGTCACCACACATCTTTGAACTGATCTAAAGACACATTCACCTTCTTGTATGTCAAGGATAATCACAATTTCAATTATCTAATCTAATGAAAGTTTGTATTTTTCAAAATAGTTTTTAATTTAAAAATTTATTAAATAGAATTTTGTATATATTTCTAATACCTAAACATCAAAATTGTAAAAAATATTAATTTAATATTCTTTTTAGATTAAAATCACAAACGGTGTCAAATAGTCTAAATAAATATTCCATAATCACTCTAATCAATTTGAATAATAACAATAAAATATTATGAAAATTATACTATAATTAATAATCACATTAATTTATTACAATGAACAATGAGATAAAGCTTAGGAAACCTTAAAATAAAAACAATTAACTCAAACACAATAAAAAACAGAAGCTTTCCCATCCATCCATTTCATGGTATAGTGTTTTCTCGCTCTCCCTCTCCCTCTCCCTCTCCCCTTCCCCTCCTTTATTTATTTTTATTTTTCATTCTGAAAAGACAAAACCCTTTCATGCAAATCAAAAGCATCAAAACCCAAAATCAGGATCATAAGATTCAGATACTCTCTCAGATGGAAGCTGATGTATCCATTCTCATCAAAATCAAAACCCTAACATAAACCTATAGCAATAAGAAAAGAAAAGAAACAACCTTTTGCATTCCTCTTTCTAAAGATAATTTAGGGTTTTATTTATTTTCTTCTGAGAACCAAGTCGATGAAGGGTGTTGCACTTTTATTTTTATCGCTATTGAGTAGCTGTTTGGTGGCATCAGCTAATGTTGTTTTGATTGGAAAAAATGTCACCTTGGCTTTCGATGATATTGAAGCTAATTTCGGTGAGTTTTTTTTTATTGGTTTTTTTTGGTGTTTGGTTGATAAGTGAAGGAAAATGAAAGAAAGTGAATCCCTTTTATTGCTAGAGCTGAAAAGATGGAAACTTTTCATTGAATCAAGATTTATATGCCAATTAGGGATCTTAAAAGTTTGAGTTCTGTTTTTTTAGGTTTTTATTAATTAGCTATTGGACATACAAATGCTATTTAAATATGCTTGATTTTAATTAGAAGACTTAAGGAACTTGAATCTCAGGATTGTTGATGCAAGAATGTTGTGCATAAATAGTTTCTTACATGTTGCATGTGTACATGCTGATTCTTGGTTTTGTTGATAAATTCAGCTCCGGCTATAAAGAGCTCAGGTGAATGCGGGGTATTGTCTTTGGCGGAGCCTATTGATGCATGCATGGATTTGACTAATAAAGCTGAAAAGGGCTCGAATAGTAGCTCTCCATTTGTGTTGATTATCAGAGGAGGGTGTAGCTTTGAGGATAAAGTTAGAAGAGTACAAAAGGCAGGGTTCAAAGCTGCTATTGTATATGACAACGAAGAAGGAGTCTTGGTTGCAAGTAAGACCTTTTCCCAAGTGAAAACTGGTTAGTTTGTTTTCGTGATCATGAATCTGTATTGGCATGGGAACTTATTGTTAAATTTGTCAGCGACACATGAATGCTTACGTACTCTATCCATTTCTGTTCTGGTCTACAGCACCGTGATTTTACAATGAATTCCTTGGATTTCATGAGCTAGCTTGTTAGGGTTGATTCAATCGCTATTTGAATGTTGGAAGCATTTATCAATGTGATTCCTTATTCCTGTTCAAAATCTCGCTGCTGACTCAACTTCTATAGATAAAATGGAGAAAAAAAATGTTGAAATGTGTATTAGTTCATTGATCTCATTTTCTGATTCATCTTAGGTGTTTAGTTTAATGTTAGACTCATTTACAACCACTTACAAGAAATTGTTTCTTTAAACTCTGAATTTGGTAGCAGAACTGATGTTAGGAAAGAATGTTGCAGATTTTGCAACTAAACTGCAAAAGAAAATAATGAATAATTTGTTGACCATGATGAACTATAATTCATTCTTCTTCTTTGTGGGTCTCAAGTCTCAAAGTTGTCTTGGTTGCTATAGCAGAAGGGCCTTTAGGCATTTTAGCATGGTGTTGAAGAACAAGTTGGAATCATGTTTCATATTGTAACTATGATCATCTTGTTGGAACTTGTGAATTATTAAAAGAATCGTACATGGATCTAATGATATAAAGCTATCATTTGTAATCCACTGATGTATACAACTGAAAATAAGTTATTTGAGCTATGCTTTGAAAAGACAACTTTTTTTTAGTGTTTCAGGAAGTATGGAAAAGCTGTTGAGAGTATTACTTAGCATTTCACCCTGTTGTAAAACAGGTTGTGATGTCATGTGCCCTTAATCCATTATATAATGCCTTCCCATTATGTATAGATATAATTGAAATTATAGGATGGGATTTTGGATTTCTAGTTGTCAACCACCAATAAAAGGGCTGATAGGAGGGGCATTAGCCTTATAGCATGGAGTATGGTACTTTCACAGTTTTGAACACAAACCCTTGAAATTATAGATGTCAGCTGTTGTGAGTCCTAGATCAACAAACTGTTGTGAGTGATTTGCCTTAGTATTGTAGCCCTATGATTTTAGCTTATTTGTCTAAAGAGAAATTTTAAAGAAATGAGAAACAAAACAGTGGTAGGTCTTGATACTTTTAATGTTTGAAATTCTCTATGTTGCTTATAAGTTTGCTGTGTGATTTTTTGCACCTTCCTGATCAAAACTTGTAGTAGGTAAATCCTTACTCGAGTACCGAGAAACTTGTCTGAGTAACCTCTTTTTCTATTGTTGTCTAATTTGTTGTTGCTCTTTTTGCAGCTAACCTCTCTCTCTCTCTCTCTCTCTCTCTCGCACACACACACACACACACACACACATTCACAATTATAAATGACAACAAAGTATTTTGGTATTTACAATCCTGATTCAAAATGCTGGAAATGTTTTTTCAGTGGCAGGAAACTCAGTTGGTGTAAAAATACATGCCGTCTTTGTTTCTAAAAAATCAGGCGAAACACTCACGAAGTATGCTGGGTTGACTGACGTGGAGCTGTGGTTAATCCCAAGCTTTGAAAATTCAGCATGGTCTATTATGGCAATCTCTTTTATTTCTCTTCTTGCGATGTCTGCAGTATTGGCAACTTGTTTCTTCATCCGCAGACATCGCATAAGAAGAGAGCGCCCTCACTCTTCTTGTGTTCGGGAATTCCATGGAATGAGCCGCCGCCTAGTGAAAGCAATGCCTAGCCTCACATTTACTTCCGTTCTAGAGGATAATTGTACTTCTACTACTTGTGCCATATGCCTTGAAGATTATACTGTTGGAGAAAAACTCAGGGTTCTGCCATGTCGACACAGTAAGGTTTCTTTATTTCCTTTGGATCCTAACAAAGATGATGCAGTTGCTAGCATTTGCTTGTTTAATACATTTTCTTTGCATAATTCAATTTTGTGCTACCTGTTTACAGTTTCAAGGTTTTGTGTTAGTTTGTAGCCACTGTAAGTCAAATGTCAAATAGGTTTTCAAGATAGTTAAGAGGGATAATAGAATTATGAGAAGTGGCTGACTGCAAGATTGCTTTTGTACATCAAGTCAGGTTGACATCTTGTTTAACTTAGTTGCACTGGTTGCCCCTGCTATTCTGGCTAAAGCCAGTTTACCAGGCAAGTATTTATGTGGTCCCCAAACCCATTCAAGCATGGAAGGGGCAAAGAAGGGAATGTGATGGAACTGAAAGTAACAGTTTTGGGAAAAGCAAAAATAAGGAGACTTTTTCCCATCTTATTTGTTAAACTTGTGTATTTATGAATATCAATGGAATGTGCTGATAGTAAATTACGTAAGCCTCTCTGACATGCACCTAGTGAAATGGATGTGCCTTAGAAATCATGTACTTCCTGGCAATTTTTCCATAGCATGCAAGATCAAAGCAAGTATAGCTTTCATAAGTTGACATTTGAGGAATCCATTATCGGTGAATTAAGTAGGTGAGTGCATATTTAGTAAAATTTAGTGAATGCAAATTATAGTAAAATTTGGAATAGAGATAAGCATGAAGTGAAAATTGAATGTTAGATTGCTGTGACTAGTATGACAGCAACTATGTTTTATGGTATATTTTCTGTAAATGCATATCCAAAGTTTTGTAAAATTGGTATGATAGAAATAAAACATCAAACAACATTGGAGTGGAAATCCAAAATAATAGGAACCATAAATCAATAAATTATATTTAGTCCAAAATTGGAAAGAAGCTGCTTTTGAAGAATAGTTCATCTAATATAGCTTCATAGAGCAACATGGAAGTTTTGATGTTTCATTATATAAGGATGGTTTTCACTCTTATCAAACAGAAATACTGAAAAGAGTGCATGGGTAGGTAAAGAAAATTTATGCTTGCAGTATTCTCAGTAAGATGTCTGTCTTAGATAGTGTGGTATAGAAATAAATATGTGAACTTTCCTATACTAACTTAGTATATTACCTGGGATTTGAGTTGCACTTGCACTTGTGCTCAGTAACAACCCAACCGAACAAACAAGATTGGTGTTGATGCTTCGATGTAATATAGATTATATTATCTATATAGCATTTGATGTTAGGATTATTTTCAACAACCCTTCCACTCTGTCAACTAGAAATAATGTTCTTGAAGCTTTTGACAAAACTTTTGTATTAATTATTCATGCCTCTTTTAACTGAATCACATTCTTGAACTTTGTGCAGAATTTCATGCTTTCTGTGTGGATTCTTGGCTAACTTCATGGAGAACCTTTTGTCCAGTATGCAAGCGTGATGCAAGAACTAGCACAGGTGATCCACCTGCATCAGAATCCACACCATTGCTTTCATCCACCCCATCCTCTTTTGCTTCATCATCCATGCTGTCATCTTTTAGATCTGAAACATCAACTGCCATACAAATTGCCTCATCAAGGACCCCTTCAGTTTCTCACATTCCCTCTCTTTCAAGCACTCCTTATGTCCAGCAGCCTCTTAGATCCTACCGGCACTCGCCTTCCATAAGTATAAGTCACAGCTCAGCTGATCTTAGGCACATGTCTTCCCAAAGATCCCATACTTCCCATTTGGTTTCACCCCATTCTTTGGGCTACCCATCCATATCACCCTTGAATACCCGATACATGTCTGCATATATTCCTAGCCCAAGCAATGCCTCCCCAAGTTTGGTTAGCTCCAGTCATCAGCCACACCCATTGCATTGCAGTGAGTCCACTGCAAGTTTCTCCCCGTTTGCCTCTGCGCAGTCTCTTCCAGGTTGCTAATCGAAAATACAGTTTCTGAGTGGGAAGTCGGGAGTATAAGCTATAAAAAAACTCTGCAGGATGTGAACCAACATGTTGCATTCTACAAACCTCTGGTTTGTACCTTGAGGCATCACTGATTGGGTTCCTTTGGATGTAATTGTTCGTCTTCTTGTGCCACCCGAGAATGTCTCATTCACTCTGCACGATTTGTACATTGCAGGATTCAGTTGTCATTTTTATTTATTTTCAAGTGAGAATTCTGGCCCCCTTACAGTTGAGCTCTGGCAAATTCTTATGCGCCAAGTCTTGAGTTTACCTGTGCTGTATTGTGTTTGCTAACGTTAATGTTTTGAATAGCCTTGTTGGTAGTTCCGAAGGCACTAACTATTGTATCACCTAGAGTTTGCAGCTGGAGATTTTAATGGATTGGCTTTACCCCTTTTCTGGATGTTTTCTGTTTTTTTTCCCATGTTTGCTGTAATGTTTTGATCTAGATATAGGTGAGGGAGACATGCAACCCTAGATTTTATCCAACTCACCAATTTAAAAGCCGAAATTAGCAAACGAAATTGAACAAAAGTCTCAAATTGGAAAGAAAAAAAAAAGGCACAAATTTGGGTTGCTTTGGTGAGTAGCTCATGTTTTATTAAAAGAAAAGTTAAAATGAGTAGTGTTTTTATTGTAGATATGTTTTTGTTTGCTATGGATTTTAATAGTAAATTGATATTTCTATTTCTTGCCCCCAAAAAACTATTTTTTCCCTGATTTTTTTTTGTTTCAGAAATCATGCTCTTAATTTTGATTTATTTTAATTTAGTCATTTTATGTATTTTTGATTTGGTCCATCAGTTCTAATTTATGCATATAATGTTGATCAAGTCCAAATTAAATATAAAGGTTTAGCCTTTGTTGAAAAACTATTCTTAAATATAAAAAAGAATTAATCTCAAGAACTAAAATGGTATATAGTAGATAAGAAAGCCTTTATAGTAAGTGATCTACATTTATAAAAAACTTTTTATTCAAGAGGTGTTCAAGCCTATTTGTATTTGATTTCGTGGTAATTATATTACATACTCATAACAAGTATGATAATTTATATTCTCGATTAAAAGCATATTTTGCAATCAAATATTCTTTTTTAATTAAAACATGATTTTTTCTCTCTTAGAAGTAAAGTTTTTTAAATTAAAACTTATCATAGTCTAGTAAGAAAAATGCATGCCCTTGATATTTATTAGGTGACTATATAAGAAAAAAAGGAATAGTTAATTTGAAAATATTATATAAAAATTAAAAACAAAAATAAATGTTACATTTTTATTAAATATCTCTGAGCAAATGTTTCGACGATTTTATAAATATTATTCTCCTATTTATTTTGTAAAATTTAAAAAACATGAAAAAAATAATTAAAATAGAAAACTAGAAAGTGATGGCCAGGTAAATTCGTTCAAAATAGCATGTCATGTGTTGCTGGATGTTTGGAAAGCACTTCAAAAGTGATTTTTTTTAATATATATATATATATATATTTAAATCATTTAATGTGTTAATATCAAAAATATTTTTTTAAAAATAAAAAATATATTATTCCAATATATTTTTAAATAAAAAATATTTTAAAAAATAACTTCAATCACATTTCTAAATCAACCACACTCCTAAACAATCTTTACAATTTTTTAAAAATAAAAAATATATTATTCTAATATATTTTTAAATAAAAAATACTTTAAAAAATAACATCGATCGTATTAGTAAAACAATCACTCCTAAAGAGTCCGTACAAGTTTAAAAATATGAAGTCACAAGGTGATGATTTTGCCTTCAGCAGCAGAGTTCTCTTCGATTCAAATGAAGATACGGAAGTAACCTTCTCTCATCTTTGTAAATCCCATTCTACCTTCTCTAGGGTTTTGAACATGAAACCTCCAACTTCATATCCCAATCTTAATCTCTGCTCTGTTCCCCGCTACAAACGATGATGCAATTTCGAAAGCTACAGGAGCCCCTATTGGCTATTTCTTTTACTAGGTAACTTGTGTGCTTGACTAAGTGTGACAATTACCTGGTTAAACAAATTCAATGGGAAAAAAAGAAGAACAGAACTCAAAACCTAGTAAGATCTCCTTGAAAAGTAAATACAAAATTCTTTTATACCAAAAACACAAATCATCAAATTGGCTAACGTGTTAAAAACTGATGAGCACTGGTAAGAGATCATTCTCTATCAAATCTAGGACATCCAGAATAACCTGCACTAGCCCCAAGCAGAAGACTTACTCTAGTCTTGCTTATCACCGGGTCTATAATCTGAGCTTTCAGCTTCAGAGCTCGTCCCATGTTCAACTTGGTCTCGGTCTCGGGTACCGACCGTTAGAGGTTCCTCTTTGCTAATATGTCGGATCAGTATAAACATTGCAACCAAAAACACAATTATGTACACACTTCTAACTCCAATCAATGATTTGATATAGCCCAGCAGTGATGGACCACTGATGCTATTCCGCTCTGTTTTCCCTTCTCTGAATCCGGCAAGGAATTGTGAGATTTGAGACCCCTGGTCCTCCTCTTCAATGCTTTCTGAACCAATTACCTACAAAGTATTAAAAATAAAGTTAGTGCATGCATTATTTCTCCTTGTGACTACCAAATTAATGGGAGTTAAAATTTTCTAGAGATTTTAAAACATGGTATTTGACTATGGTATTGCAGCAGTAATACTTACTGAAAGATACTCCTCGCTTCCATCCCAAACAATCATTCTTGGTAGTTTTGTCTCCTTGGCACCAAATGTCTCTGCAAATTCCACCCATTGTTTAACCCCAACATAACCAAATACCAAATCACGATTTGCTGATGCAGCAGCCTTCAATGTCTTGATCAACTTTCGTGATTTCTCCTCAGACTCATCCTCTAAGATGGCCAGGACAATTTTCCTTTGATCATCTTTCAGTATCTTCAGTGTCTCATAGTTTATGGGTACAGCCAAAGGTAGAAAATTTTGTTTTATGTACTCCTCCAAAAATTCCTCTGCAGGTTTAATAGAAAGGCAAGTACAACTTATAATTATGCAATGCAGAAAAAAGCAGGTAGCCCATAATGGAAAAAAAGTAGAAAGAAATAAACATGGGAAAACTACAGGGAAATAACGTGAGATATCCATGCCAAAACAGAAGAAGCAGAGAGAAATCAGAACAAGAGAGCACCTGCTGTCTGGGTTTCATCAATCAGACTTAGTCAAGGTACCAGATAGGTTGTTAAAATATACCACAATGAGGTCCATTTAGAGTGATAAATAACCAATTCAATTGACCAGGGTAATGCACAGGTCCACCATGAGCTAGCTTAAAATTTTCCATGTCATATTTGACCTAAACACAGAATGAATAGCAGTCCCCAACACAAACCTCTTAGCTAAATATTCAGTATTCTACAGTTTGATCTCTCAATGAGGATGCACTCCCTGTCCTGTCTGTGACATACAAACTGTGAAATGACAAAATTTCTAATATTATGAAATTATAAATCATGCAAGTATTTCTTTAGTTGTTCTACTCAAACATCTTCATCTGCACAAGCATGTACCAAATTTCGAAACTTATTAATGCTATACCAATCTTTCTGTAATAGTGGAACAAATTTGTAACACCGTGATTATGCAAATTCTACCATGTACATGGTACACAATGCAAAGACAGCGCAGACACAAATGAAGCACACAGAACATGAAAGAATGTTATTCCTTTTGTCATTGTTGTCAAAAGTATTTTTATTCTTTAGTTCCATTCTGTTGAAGCAAAGGGTATCTAGACAAAAACACCACATTGTAACATATTGGAATGGACAAAAATACATAAATTAACACTAATTTCTTGGTAATGGGATGAAACCAAACCTTCAAAGGGCCCATAAAAGATGCTATGATCATTGTAACTTGGATGGATAGATACCATAGTCGGAATCTTGTCAAAATCATATTGTACCATTACATCATCTGAGAAATCACTTGCAACAGAAAACCAAGCCTTCTTCTTATACTTTATGGCTAGATTTGATATCACAGTCTCATTTATTCCGAAACCTATAAATATAGGAAAATGTGTCCCAGCTTCTTCAACAAACTCTCTTATAGCTGAGTCTGAATTAAGGACAGTGACATCAGGAGCAACAAATTTCCTCAGAAAACGAACGAGTAATTCTGCTTTCCTTGGTCCATAATATTCTGTCGGAACACCATGCATATAGATCTTGAGGGTCGGGTATCCGCTGCAGCAAAGTAAAGACAAGTACTTAGATCATGCAACACAAATTCATCATCTAATCACAGTATCATAGAATCAAAGCTGAGATCCAAGTAAAACTTATTAACGAAAAAAGAGAGGGTAGTAGCTACTTACTCGACTTCGTGTTTCCTAGCAAGACGGGTATGCTTGTCAGCATTCACTTTAGCTATGATTATAGGTTTCTTCAATTCGGCGAGAATTGGAGCAGCCACATCTAGCTGAAAAATAAAAATAAAAAATAATTAATTAAACAATATACCGTAACAAATAATCACATTATGCATTGCTCTTACTGATTAACAAAAATAAAAAAATAAAATAAGATAAATCTCTTCAACTCGAACAACATCCACAAATTTATATCTCAAAAATGAGACTTAGACTACGAATTATGAATAATTTCAGTTAAAAGATCACGGGGAAAAAAACACTATCAAACTCTAATCGAAAATTAAAAGGAAAAATATAAAAATATATTCGGATCTTAACAACCACTTAATTAATCATAGTATCACAGTGATTAATACATAAAAACACTGAGATGAGATCAAAAAAAATTTCTTCTAATTTTTTTTTCCAGATCTTATCAGGAGAGTATGAGAGTGGCTGTAAGTTTAGTAAAAGCTATAAGAATAAGAGAAAGGAAGAGAAACCTCGGGCGCGAGGCGCTTGCAGTGGGTGCACCAAGGGGCGTAGAAATCGACGAAGACATAGTCGTAGGCGGCAATAGTAGAATCGAAATTGGATTCGTCTAGCTCTAACACTGTATTTATTTTGTCAGCTCCTGTTGATTCTGTTGCCCATATTATTATGGATAATATGAGGATTAAGGATGATCGCGTCGTCTTCATGTTCTTTCGGATGGATGAATGGATGATGACGGTGTCGTGTTTCGTTTAGTACGATGTTTCTGTTTACAAGGCTGGATTTTGTTATTCGTTTTTTCTTTTATTTAAAACGATTTGGTAAAACTGCTCCATGAGAGAGAAATTATTATTTTTTTAAAAGGAAAAGTTATTTTTAATTATTTTAACATTATTTTGATACACTAAGTATTAAAAACAAATTATAAATATGTATTTTCCAGTAAAATATATTTTTAAAAACAATCTCTAATTTTGGCTTGTTTTATATTGGATTTAAAAAGAATTAAGAGGAAAAAAATAATGTGGAGTTGTTAACATGTTTTCTAATATAAACATGTTTTAATTATGAATCTTGTATTTAATAAAATAAATTTAAAATTATATACAAATAAATGTTGAAGTAAATTATTAATATTATCTAAAAACTAAGAAGAGAAATAGATTCAGATAAAGATATCCAGGCACCTCAAGTTTTTACATATTTTTTTGTATACAATCTTTTTTTGAGCGAATCTTTCTAGCTACGAACCTTCCACGCTGCATTGCTCTGTAAATATATTTTTTTATTCAAGAAACTCAGCTTGTAAAATATATTTTGTGCCTGATTGAGAATATGGTTACAGTTGCTTTTGAAAGTGCTTTTCATTCAAAGATATATTGAAATTATGTTTTTTTTATTTTTTAAAAATCATTTTTGACATCAGCACATTATAATGATCTAAAAATACCAAATTTTATTAATTTAAACTTAAAAATAAAAATAAAAAATTTTCAAATTTTTTCAAAAGCACTTTTAAAAAGCCCTCTCAAACACCCCCAAATTATGCATTGCTCTGTAAATACATTTTATGAGCTCAGGTAAGCGAGCAAAACTCCGGTTATTCCAAATTTTTACAAGAATGCGGGTCTTAACTCAAACTGAAGATCTACTATATAAATCTCAAGTTTTTTTATCATTGCGTCATATTATATATGCCTTGATTCCACCGGACATTCCCAAGGAGCTTAAAAGAGAAGAGAACAATGAAGCAAAACGAGGCTAAAAGAGAATGCCTGGATCCCTAAAACCTACACTCCAATTGGATGTCTGTGCAGATCACAAAATATTTGCAGCTAATGCAAGATCCTGCACGTTCAGTTGAAGATCTGTACAAAACTGTTACTGAAATATCAAGCTAAAACTCTGCTCGTCGACGTCGACGCGGCCGGCGTAAGTTCAGAACTAGTTGGGTGTTCATGGGAGCTCAAGAAGGATTGCTGGGGTTGAGCAGATGCCAGTTTGCTAGGTCATATCGTCACATTTTACCATGAATGGTTACTCCATCTTTGCACGCTTCGAATGTGTTTCCTTCATCCAATCAAGGCATTCCTCCACAGTCCCTGCGGGGTGAGCAAGCTGCCATGCAAGCAGTTTTCTGTTGCTGCGAGGAAGGGATATATATATATGTTAGAGTATAAGAATTCTACAAAGATTTTGAAGTGAGGAAAAGATGGCTTGCTTACCCATTCCCTAACAATCGGTCCTCCAGATTTAAGATGCAAAACATTCATGATATCCTTCCCATTAACCAACGGCTTTAAATCCCACACTTTTTCAAGACCTGCATCTCAGCATTTACTAAATTTCAGAACAAGCAAGGCTGGGCTCCACTGTAGATGTAAGTTTGGGAAAACCCAAAAAAATATATATATACTGGAAAACATGGGAGGTTATTTCTGTGTCTATGGATGGCATAAGGTCCAATGAAGCGAACAAAACAAGTTACCTGGCTTGTTAAAAATGCATTTCAGCAATTCATAGACACAGAAATAACCTCCCATGTTTAAACAATTCTAAAGGGAAAAAATTCACATAAAGAAGAAATTTGGCAGTGTCTTATACCTAGATTAACAATGGAATCTTCAGCTGCCTTAAATAAATCCCTTCTCCTGTCAAGTTCAAATTGCTTTTCTAAAAAGTCTTGAGTAGAGTCCGTGTCAGAAGGATATAGCAATGTTGATAACAACAAACCAGCTCGCCAAAATTCCTTAACTTCCAGTAGTAGAAATCCTGAATATATAAGAATAAACAATTAGCAAAGAGAATCTATGCAACTCAGGAAATTTCAAAAACATGTTTGATGGATGACCGTCCAGCCATTCAAATAAGAGCTAGATTGCGAATTTATCAACATTTATTCATTAACTGATTAACTAGTTGCGTAAAGAAGTTAATCCAATCAAGGTGACATGACTCAACAAATTTATCAAGTCACGCACCATTGAATGGCACAGTACATATAAAACCTATCTAAGCCACCGCCTCAGTAATTACAAAACAAATCTGGCACAGGGCTCGCTTCACACAAAAATAGGGGAAAATTATGTTAAGGAAATTAAATTTGTTATGAACTTGTGGAAGTTTTGAGGTATCTTCGATAGCGAAGTATAATGCTAAAGAAATTCATCTTGACTTGCCCAGCTAAAATAATTGTCAAATGTTGAAAAACAGTTCAAGGAAACACAAATAGAGCGACAGAGCTTCAAAATACACAAGCAAGAATTAGTACCTGTTGCCACTCGGAGTTTTGATGTTATAGGCACATCAAAAAGTTCCATGCCCATATCCACTTCAGCAGGCTGGGTATCGTCATTAGATGTAAGCAAGGGAATCAAGGTCAAGAATTTCTCTAATGACCTGTGTATCTTGATAACCTACAAAAGGAGGGTTAAGACTTTCCAGATGTTCAATAAGTCTTGAAGATGTCAATGCAAAAGGCCTAGTGAGACGAGATTTGAACTGACTGTTTCAGGATCACTGGCTTTTTGCTTCAGAGAGTCTCTGAATATATAGTTGACAACAGGCACCTGCAATGAAGAAACATGGTTCAGCTTTGGCAACAGAAAATGTAAACTCTTGGAAAGAAATATAAAAATACACATCTGTAGAATCAATCAATTACAGTAGTTGAAACCGCCATTCCATTCACAGCAATTAGGGTAAAACAAACAATGGAAAAGAGTAATAACTGATCCGATGCATTGAGGTTATTTATGATTGAATGAAAACTCGTCTCATTTTACAATTTGTTTGGTCTGTCTAAAAATAATAAAGCTTCTAACCACCAAAAAATTTTAAGAAGAGAGAAGAAACATAAAACAGTAGTAAACAAGAAACAGATCCAAGAAAATGCTTGATGCTTGTCACTACTCTTTTTATAAGAGAATCAATGAGGTCAGAACTTTCTAGTCCTCATCATCCTTAAGGAGGAAAATGATCAGGAACCACCATTATTATTCTTACTCATCCACCAAAATTAGTTTTGGGACAGCCTGAAAACTGAGTGTCAAGACAGTAATCATAATTTGGCTCCAATTTCGATGAATACAGCTCAATGCTCCTTCAATGCATAAAATGTAGATTCACGACTGGAAAGCAACAAGCAATAAAAAGAGCAAGCCAAAGATTTAAGAAAAATAGAGGCAGAGAACAAGGGCAGCACCTTTTTACCCTTTCCATCCTTGTATATGGTGTCTCTGAATGGAAGAAATAAAGCAGCATACAAACAAAGCCTTCTTTGTTCACCCTAAGTTCAGAATTTAGAATTAAAATCCACAGCCTTAACAAATATATTGAACATTGAAGAAAAGACAACGAAGAGGAAGCATGTAACGCATAATGCTGATGAACAGCATGAGAAAAATTAATTTAAAGAATCTGACATGGCTCACTCACAGTGAAGGAGGAACCTCCAATTAATTGAATAAGGTTCCAAGCAGCATCCAGGTAAGCAACACAGAGCCTAAAAGGGGTCGAGATTATTATCTGAATATAAATGAAAAAACACTGACAAAAACACTGCTCAATATCACTGGGATATCTAAGGCTAAATATAATAATGCTAGAAAAATTCTGAAAATCTTTTTGTGACGCACTAAAGCACCAGTTTTCTCAGTGAGAAAAGTGCATTCTAATTGTAATAAAAAAAGCATTCCAGTTATAATTCCATCACAGTCGGTCCTCATAGAGAACTGCAAAATCCATGCCCTTCAGTACTTTGGAAAGAAAACAAAGAGCTGCTTAAATTCAACGTATGCTCTTATAGTTGCAATCAATACTTTTCCCATTGCACCAAGCAATAGTATCTAGATCATTTCAAATATTATTTTTAAGGCTTTGCAGAAAAAGTTACAAATAAATAAATAAATCAGACTTGGTGATCTTGGGCTGTTTTAGATCTTATCATACCTCTGACATTCTTCTGATACTGTCGGCTCAACCTTTGGATGAAGAGTGAAGACGACCCAAAATAATGTCAGATCAGCAATATAGGTCATAGCTTTAACAGGTTGATTGCCAGAGATCATGAGATCGACCTGCACAAGAACAGACAGGAATAATGCAAGTAATGAATAACTATTCCCCAATAAAACAGTTTCTAGAAAGCCTCAAAGGATAAGTTAAAGCTGTCTTCCTCAGAAATCAAATATCATAATCAAACTTGCTATTTCAGCCATGACAAGGGGTAAAGATTACTTCAGTTCCAACACGCTCTTTGCTGACTTTTGCTGCGAGTGCATTTTTCACATCGTCACAGGCAGCAGCTTTTGTAAGTTCTTCCTCAAATACAAATCCAAACCTTGCACCTAAAATGAGATGGATATATAACAAATTTGGATCCATGTAAAAGTGAACAAAGAGAAAATTGGAAGTTTTGTCACTTAACTCATGACAAGAAATCAGCCATGACTTCAAATATTTTGGTCAGAATGGGAAATGAGGAGCTCGGAAGATTTGATATTATGATATTTTGAATCAGTTACTCTAAGAAAATTACATATGCTTTTCCAAATGCTTAATTTCTTCCAAGTTTTACCAAAGAAGAGAAAAATCAATCAAAATTTGCCTCACACAATATAGCAGTATAATAGAGTAGATAAAAATATAAATTCAGATTTACCAAACCGAATAGCTCTCAGAACTCGAAGTGGGTCATCCAAAAAGGTATCTTTTGGAGGTAAAGGAGTTACTATTTTTCCAGATTTTAGATCTTCAATGCCTGTAATAGAAGAGGGAAGAGAAAATACATCTGAAAAGTGGCAAAGCTATATGCATAGTAAGTGAAAGTTACATTCTTGGAACAAATAAAAAGCATAACAAAGTAATACGACTCCTAACCTCTTCCAGTTAGGTCTTCAACAGAACCAGTATTGATATTGTAGAACAAGCTGGCCAACAGAAGAAGTTGAAATTGCACCAAGATTAGCTGATAACAATAACTCCTGCAAATGGGTGTGGACAGTGTCCTTGACTTAACCAATATCAAAATTAAAATACCTGTTGATGGTTAAATCCCTTCTATATGCGTCTTCTTTTGCTGTGCCAAATGTCTGTGGTAAAACAGGTTAACTTAAATAGTGATGCACCCAGCACAAGTAAACTTGAATAACTAAATGTCATACATCCTACATGAAGTAAGAATTTTACCAAACAGCAAGAAAACAGCTCAGCTTTAAGTAATGATCAAACAGAAAATCACTGTGATGGAAACATTTAAGTGTACTAATAATATACACGAGGTTCTAAAATAGCTCCATCAACAACCATTTCAAAGTTTTCAGTCTCTCAAACCTAATGATTAGCCACTTCATGGAGTAATTCAGCCCCTTGTCAACATTTATAAAAAAAAATGAAAATGAAAAATAATGTAAAGGGTTCAGAATATGAAATATCGTGTAATGAAATTCTGTTCTTAATTACCTCATTCTTAATAATTTCCTCATATAAGCATGACAAATTCAAAACAAGAAAACACTGCCAGTATATAGCATGTTTTAAGTTCTCATTAACAAACAGAACAGCCTCGGGTACATGTCATGCACATGAAATTAGAAAAATAGTAGCTGAGTGAATTCTAAGCTAAATTTTATACCATTGTAGGAATGCGACTGTTCTCACTGTAGTCTTCACTCCTTAAGTTTACAAAATCAATCCATAAATCAAGAAGACGCATCCTTGCAGTTTCCAAGTGTTTAGACTGGTCAGGATTGCTGCAAAAGTAGAATCAGATAACATTAAGGTTGCATATAATATCATAAACACTATGGAGGCCAAAAGGCTAAAATATGTAAAATAATGACAACTATTAATCTAATAAGAAGTTCAAACCACGGCATGAAAAGGAGTCAATGTGCAAGGATAGTGATTGCAATGTAATATTTAGATTCAGGAACGTGAGTTTTTCCAATAAGAGATGATGAAGGGCAAAACATCTTAAAAAACAGAACATGAAACCGGCAAAGTCATCTAAACCAAAAGAAAACCTTTTTTATATATAAAAATCTGGTTTTTAAATAAAACCAAAAGTATATTTAACTTTGAACAGAAAATAATAATTCCTAAAATGAAGAAAATAAATAAATACTTATACCGTGGAATAATCCCAACTCCATGAGCCTCTTCCCCGGTAGATAACAAGTATTCCCTAACCTTATCAACAAATTCACTGCCCGACATATTGTCGATAGCAATGTCGATATCATAACATTCTTTGCCTAGAAGCTGCAAATGACATTAAAACAACATCTTATACGAATCCCAGAAGATAAAAAAGCACTAAGAATTTTAATCAGACAATAAAAACCCAGAGAAAAAGACTATATAACGTCTTATCATTTCCTCCAGTATGCTCATTGCTTAAGACTTAAATGACCACAAAGAACCCAGCAAACATCATGTAACCATTTACTGCTTATGATTCTCTTTGCTAAACTTTCATTATTCATTACGGACTTTCATCAAACATGCTATGGGCATCTTCTCACAGCACAGATAATACCACAGCAATAAAACTTACCTTATCACGAACCCAACCGCCAGCTACACGTAGCTCAGTATGGAGACTGAAATGGCGAAGAGTGTTGACAAAGCGGTCAAAAATCTGCTTTTCAACCTCAGTCAGTTCAATCTTGTCTTTCACTTGAACCACTGCTCCTGCTGCTGATTCTGATGACACTGCCGCCATTTCTTTACAATGAAAAACCCCAGGAGTTTGAATTCGAGTTAGGGTTTTATTTGGGCAGGTAAGGCTTGGAAGAGAGACGAAAGTCGTTTTGCGTCTGATGAGGAGGTTTGGGGAGAAGAACAGACGGAGGGGGTCGAGCTTTGCAGTGTTGAACAATGGTCTCATTGTTTTATTCTTTTCTTATATTCTTTTCTTTTTTTTCTTAGGACTACGCTACCGATCTTATTCCTGTGAATGTGGCTGTGCGAGGGAGCCCATACCTTGGCCCCTTTTTTTTTTCTTTGAAAATTTATCTTTTCATCTTCTATTTATTTTTTATCTGTGAAAATAAATTTATTTAGATTTGAAAATTGCAACAATGAATTCAAAATGAGGTGTGATTTCTTGTTTTTATTTCAATAGACAAATGTTGATGATTTTTTCTAAGGCTCGATTTAGGATTTTAAAAATAAAAATTAGTTAACTTACTATATTTATTTTTTCAAATCTATTAGAGATCCTAATAACCATATATAAAACAAATATATTTTTTTATCAAATTTAATTCTCTATTAATTCAATATTAAAAAATAAAATTCAATTACAAAAATAAGTCAAGTGAAACTAGGTTAACATATTAAACTTGAGTTATTAAACCAGAATAACTTCATAGATAACAAATTAAAATAAATGATATATCTTAATTCTCAATCAATCTAATATAAAAAAAAATCAATCTATAAAAAAAAACAAATATAACAAATAATAAAGTTTTAATACTCTATAATATTAATCTTAATATTAAATAATAATAATAAAAAATAAAATGTTTTGAAAAAAAAACACTCAAGATTTTGAGGACTAAAATGAAAAAGAAGAAAAAAAACTTGATTTTTGAGTATTAAAAAACCAAGCTCATAAGACTTTTATGATGCTTACTAGTGATTTATTATATGTTATTATTTAAAAAAAAACCAACACAAATAAATAAAAATAAAACTTGTTAGTCATAAGAAAAATAATAAGAATATTTTACCTTATAGCTATTTTTTTTCTTCTAGATAAGCAAACAACTAATTTATATCTCCTATTTTGGTCAACATTTTGCTTGGGGTAAGTCAACAACTACAGATGGAAAAGCCTGGCTCCACACTCTGAGATCCATCAATCAAACCACATACAAATCAAGCCTCCTTCAATTGAACCACAAAATTTCATCATGGAAAAATGAAAAAAAAAAAAACAAACAACAACGTTTTTCTTTCTGGTATCCATAGCACAGTAAAAAACCCTAACCCCCCTGATCACGTCCTTTTTCTCTCATTAGAAGGCAAAAAGGAACACTTTTTCAAGCCATTTATCATGATCGATGCAAACTTTTTACAGTCTGCCCTAAGACTACAAGACAATGCATCCTTCTCGCCCTATTTTTCTAGCTATAGACCTTCTATAAACATGCCAAAAAAAAAAAAATCCTTATATTCTTTGTTTTGCTGTATATTCAGCCAAAAAAATACAACCGCTACATCATTTTTTTTTGTTGCAGGTTGAAGCCAAAAAAAAACCCTAATTTATCTCTTGTAGTAATTACAATAAAACCATAGAAGACGACATCCATAGAAGCCTTAAATCTTGCTACACCCATAGGATAAAACACAACTGTTTGGCATGTAGTACATGAAAAGCTAGACGAACAAGATTAATTGTTGTTGAAGAGTTAAGGATCATGCATGATATAGCAAAGCGAGTGAGTTCTAGGTCTTTTCTTTAGCCCTATAAAGAAGAGTTTTTTACCCCGTAAATATATATATACTCTCTTAATTCTCATGATGAGCCATGCACACACCCATCCAGAACTTTGTTTTTGATAAAAAAATGAAAAAAAAAAAAGATGAAGATTGATCTTGTGGGCAGCATGCATGGTAGCTGGGAAAACTCGATCCAGCTAGAATACGAAAACCGACATGATCGAGACAATAATTTAGCTTGAGATGACCCCTTCTGGCATAGTCGCATGTGCTTCTCGTTCCCATTAATGTATAATACTGCTGCTGGAGAGCTGGCTGCTGCTGCTGCTGCTGCAGTCTCTCAGAATCCATGTGCCAATAAAATAAAATATTTCACTACTCTGATGAACACGTACAGGAATACCTTTGTGATTGTATAAATTAAGGATTCATGAGTTTCTTTAATCATTTGTCGAGGGAGAAAAGTTACCCTTCATTATGTAGCCAAAATCGCATTAAGGCTGCTCAATCTGTGCAATGCATTTTTAGTTGCTGGAAAGTTATTCAATTGAAATGGCTAACTTTTAGTTAGCTGGAAAGTTAACTCAGGATTGCGTTCTTCAACTTTCCATGAACTCAGGATAACTTTTAGTTGCTGGAAAGTTATTCAATTGAAATGGCTAAATGGTTTTCAGATGCATTGGCATCACCGAGATAGAAACCTAATTAAGAGGAGAAGGACCATAGAAATGAATCGGGGCTGCTGACAGCTTGAAGTTAAACTACATATCCCAGTACTATATATATGATGACAATGATTGGTATCTCGTGGAAATCATATTTTAGATCTTACCTGCCTTTTTAAATTTTAAATTAAGATATTTTTAGTATATATTTTAGCAAAATATTAATATAGCAACAGTTGAAGTACCATTCAGCTACTCAAAAGTGGAGTGTTTTTTACAGCAAAACAGCGACTTAATTTGGTCATTCCTCACAATCTACACTTACATGCATGTACGAACAAGGAGACAGATGAATTGCCACAGAATTGCTTGCCATGAGTTATTGCGAGATCAAGAGTGGCTACCAAGCATTTCCTGTACAATTAAGGGTGCAATTTTGTTCGTTTAATATGCATGGTAACTAATCAATTGATTATACGTACGTTATATTATTATATTTATTGTTAATAAAAACTTAAATTTATCTTTAATATTCATATAATATTAGATTAATGAATCTATAATAAATATAAAGTTCATGGGACAAAAATATTTTGCAAAGAAAATTATGAAAGTTTTTATAATTATAGGATTTGTATCGCATCAAAGCATTGTTCTTAAAATATTTATGGTTGATACCCTTTTACTACGAGACATCTACTAGAGTCGTAAAGACTGATACATATCATATTTTTTATTTTATGAAACAAATCAACTATTTTATAAGTTAAGGTATGAGGGGATACTTAAAACTAATATGTAGGTATCTGTTATAAGACATGTACACTGAACTGACCTGCAAGAAAAATCATCCCTATGTCTATGGAAAAGACTTACATGACGGTTGTGTAAGTAATCATTAGATTTAAGATTATAAGTTATTTCATATAGAGATTGTTATGTTTTGATTTTGTTATATGTTATCTTAATTAATGTAATGAAAGGGTAACATTTGAGTATAACATGAACCATATGAAAGGTATTTGAGTGATCAAAAAATGATTTATTGTCCTAGATGAACTAAAGAGATTATTTCATACATTCTCAAATAGTATTGACCAAGAAATCCTTTGCCAAAGTGGAATGATATTTGAAAAAGAGTTTCAAATCTTACTCAAACAATCAATGACTATTATGTAGAGAACAAACATGATTTAACATGACAAACATACCTCATGCTTTAATGTTAGATCATAACATTATTGATGAAAAGATATTAATTACACTCATAAACCAATCACTGAATGATTATGTTAAATCACTAATGACTTTTCTAATATTTAGGGGATCATAACACGTTATTAGACGATGCACTTGATCCTCAAAAATAAATTAATCAATTGTTGAATTGATAATAAATTAAAATTTATTATTTAACTCTATTTAATTATAATTATAATTTATATTTGGTCCAACATATTAGAAACCTCATGGGTCACACACATTAAGAATCATTAGTCAAAAATTAAACTGGAATGACTTGATTAAAATATATTTTAAAAATTTAAGACTAGAATATACTTAATACAATGATTATATTTATAAACCTAGAAAAACAAAGGACTTGATTGAGTTAATTTCTAAAATTATCCTCAATTAATAAATAAATATTATTCAGGGAGCAGATTGATACTTTATCAATATATAAAGTTTTCTTAGATTTTCCTATATATAGTAAGTTATATCTCTTATTTTGTTAAGAGGATTGTTTGTTAGACATAAAATTTTCTACGTAAATCACATAATAGAGAGCTAACGCTCTAGACATATCAATCTTTCTCTTTCAGATATGAATTTTAGAGATTTCTTACTAGTTGTTTGTATAAATTATTATTAGAGATCAAACAATTTAACAATTAATAGTTTACGACAACTAACCCTTTAAAGAGTTATAAAATAACAAAATAAATGAGATCTTCACGATATAAACAACTATATTTATATATTAAAATTATAGAAACTTCTACATAATTTTATTTTATAATTCTCATACACAACAACTATAGGTTACAGTTTGACGTTTCAGTACTGAAACGTGGAGATACAAAGCTGATAATATATCAATCAAATTCGTTTGCTAGCATGTTCTTTCGGTTGATTTGACTTCACATATATATATACACACACACAGTGGAGCTTGCATAGAAGTTTCTGTAGCCAAGGTACATGGCCATGTGCAACCAAAGACCAAAAACCAGTACTTTAGCCTTTGAAAGATGGATTTACAGAAACTCTCTCTCTCTCTCTCTCATCATCAATGGATTACACAATCATAAATCTCTCTCTCTCTCTCTGCAGAAGCATGTGTTTGGAGGTGGCTTTGGCTCGAGAAAAGTCCACGTTAAGCACATTCCTCAACCACATGCCTTATCTTTCATGACAAAAGGGGCTCACATCCTCTATATATACACATCTGACACGCCTATATCCCATGCAAATGCATTTCTTAGCTCGATCCAAATTTACTGGCCAGGTCTCTGTCAAGTTTGATCATCTCTCTTGATGCCAAAGAAAGTGGAGCTTGAAGGAGGAGGAAGAGCTCCGAAAGGGCACTTTGTGGTTTATGTGGGCAATGAAATGAAAAGGTTTGTTGTTCCCACTTCTTACTTGAAGAATCCTATCTTCCAGAAACTGCTAGATAAAGCTGCAGAGGAATTCGGATTTGATAACCGAAATGGAATAGTTTTGCCTTGTGATGAATCCACTTTCAACAGGGTCACCGCATTCTTGGCCAAGCACGACTCCTAGCATATCATGGCCGGGCTTTGATCAGTTTTTGTGTTTGCAAATGTAATTAAGAGTCAACTTGTCTGTGAAAATAATACCTTTTTGTATTGATTATAAGATAATATGCTTAATCGTGAGAGTAATAAACGAACCGACTTCGTTTGCACTTTGCCGACAGATGCAAAATACCGACAAACTTCTCTAGGGTATGGCAAATCATTGAAGGTTACAAACAATTATTGTGAGAATGAAATCCTTTCTTGCCTACATATATATATATATATACAGGCAAGAAGTCGTCTCCTGACACGCGCGTTATCAGGAATTCAAGATGCCTCGTCTGTGTTACTTTTCTGCCAAACTCCACGGGGTCCGTATTGATGTGCTAGAACTTTTTTCTTGATATAATAATCATAGATAATAAGTTACGCCATTGGTTTGATGGGAGGAATCTTCTTTCAGTGCTTCATTTGTTTTTGTTGGTGGCAGAGATCATTGACGATGGCTTTGATTCTCATTTTCTCTCTAATGTTTCTCTCTAATATCTCTGCACAGTTTTAAAAAACAAACTCCAAGTGTTAATGTAAACACTGGCTAGGCATGTGTGAAATCGGCTGGCGGCTACAATTGATAGTTGTTGGTGGTGACTGTAGTTGGTGGTGGTCTAGAGTTTTATTGATTGAGTTTACGTACACCCGTTTTCGAGTAGTTTTCTTACTTCATAGGAGTAGGCCATGTGCTGTGTTTATATGATTGTGAAATGTTCATCGCCTAACAGTCCAAGATATATAGAAGTGGAAGAATCATCAGGGTATAAAATTACAGATGATCCTTTTAGTTTGATTTTTTTGTTCAAATTCTGATTAACCGGTTAGGCAGAATCTCTCTAACCTGATCCATAATTTAAGTTCTGATGAATGGTGAAACTCGCGATACTTAAATTGTGAAGATTAATATTGAAAACCTCAACTAAGGGAGGGCCAGTTGACTTGAGAAGATGCCTCCGATTTAGCAATGTATACAAAACTAAATGGTAGAGTGTTCACAAGGCTGCATTAGGGTTTAGGAAACCTTCTCCTTAGACTTGATCATTTTCCTAGTAAGTTGGCTATAAAGATTCTAACAAGGGTGTTGGAGAATAATATAATTATATTCTAGAGCTTTACTTATCGATTTAAGTTTTAAGTAAGATGATTTCTTAACATGGTATCAGAGTTTTGTTGACCAACAGTCACGAGTTTGAATATCATCATCTTCATTTTATTTGATAAAAAACAAGCACAATGAAGTGTTAAGTTATGCAAGTTTCAAGCTCAAAGAGCTATCATTTGAGGGGATGTGTTGGAGAATAATATAAATCTTATTCTAGAGTCTTACCTATTAGTTTAAATTTCTAGCTGGGATGATTTCATCATCCACGTACTCTTGATTCAAATACAAAACCGTAGTCTACATAGCACAAGAGAGGAAAGGCCTTTTAAGTTTGAAGCAGCGTAGATGTCTTATTGGAAGCTTGCCGAGTTGATACAGAAGAGATGAGTGAAGGGATCAGAAATGGAAACTTTGTTTACAAAGATGACTAGCAGTTTGACGGTTTAGAACAAGCAAGTGTTTGAGAATATATTCTGTAGCAGAAGTTAAGCTATCAATGGATCTCCTTTAGAGATACAAAACACTTATAATATTCAGCAATGGAGATTTGAGATGAGGATAAATTAAAGTAAGTGCCACCAAAGTACTGCAAGAATCTGTTTTCCAACGAAGGTGACTTACAACATAGAGTTCAGATGTGTTCAAAAAATTTAGAAGTTGAGGGTGGGATTAAAAATCAGTTGCTAGATGTTGGGAAAGATGAAGAACGAGGTGAAAAGATCTTTGTTCAGGGCATCCAATTTGAAAGTGAGATTAAAGATTTATTCAAAGTTTAATTGGGTTGATGATGAACAAGGAAAGAGACCTCATCTTTAAATGATAGAAAAGGCTCATGGGCTAGGGTGTTCTGTGGAAGATATATAAAATATAGAAACTTAATTTGAAGTTATAATTAGAAGTGTAGTTGAAGTTGTTTTTAAAAATATTTTTCGGTACAATAAATTTTCCATTTACACGGGTATATGTTTATTAATCGTAGTATTGTGAATTGTTTTTGCTAGTTTAAAGTTAGCTTGGCCAATTAAGATATGCGTATTCATTTTGGAGTTGGACTTTTCAGTGGTAGAATAATTCATTACGAAGCAAACTATCATGGTGGATGGAAGGTAGTAAAACTCTTCAAAGGTTATTATTTTTGGGTTTATGAGTAATTAATTATTTTTAGGGTTTAGGAAAATAATATTTTGTTTTATTATATTTCAAAAGACAAAGAGTAATGCAATGAATTCATTTATAGTTTTCAATATGCATATATATTTTAATCCCCATCATCCACATATAAAACAATATCACCATCCATATTTGCTTAACTTATAAATCATGTTAATGGTTTATCATATCCATTTTATAGAAGAGAAGATTTAATTAAAAAGCTAAACTAGAGACACTGCACATGGTTCATACCTAAAATCTTCACATAAAGAGGCCACCAAAGCAATATTTAAATTTCATGATTTTCACATTTGTACTATTCTTATATATATTCATTTAAAAAAAAAACAGCATATACACAAACTAGTAATGTTGAGTTACTACATTACTATTCATTTTAGAAATAAAAACTTTATTATTAGAAATTTATTTTGAAAAACATGGTTAATGGATATATTTTAGTTTAAATTAAAAGTAGGGCTCACTCATTTTTGGATTAATACTTTATTTGCAAATTACTCTCCAATGAAAGTATTTTAACATAGAAACTTAACTTGTCTTTAAAAAAAAAGTGAATAAAAAAATAATTTCAAATAATCTTTGGTTGACATATTTTATGAACCAAAAACTCTCAATATCACATTGAAAGATTACAAGATTTTCTTGTAGTTTATATAATAGAAAGTTAAATACTTTAATTTAGACTTATAGAGCATACAAGATTTTCTAATAGTTTATATAGTGGAAAACCATTACTTAAATTTAAGATTATACAACATCAAGACTTTTATAAGGGATATGTCATAGGCTAAGTTGACTTAGGGCTTAAGCCACGTAGGCAAGCTTACTCAACTTAGCTTAGTCAACATGCACAATTTTGAGTTTGAGCCCTAGTTTAAGTTTGGTTTTACTATAAGATAATATTTAGGTCTATGATGATTATTATTTTTTATATAACACATGAATAAACATTTTTAAACAATTATATTTCTTTACCTAAATATTTCAAGATATTACATTCATTAGTTAGTCGAGTAAATCAAATAATATTTCACTAAAAAAGCTTCAAAGTAAAAAAAAAAAATTACATATCTTAATGAGATAATCTACCAAATCATTATTTATCTAAGAATAGTTTATTCTTTGTTTACTAGTGCCACAAATTTTATTAATGTAGGGTAATGTTAGAAATTTATTTTTAAAATTATGGTAAATAGGGTACATTGTGGGTTCCACATACCTTTTAGGTTGAGATATTGTTGAAAATTATTTTCCAATAAAAATACTTTAATATAAAACATTAGCTTGTTTAAATAAAATTATGGACAAATGAGAAATTAATCTCAAATAATCCTTAGTTGACATGTTTTGTAAAGTAGCTTATATAGTGAGAATTTAAAGAATTAAAATTGGAGTTGTAAGGCACCAAAGCTTTTATAGGAAGGTCATATGCTACGTGGGTTTGGGATTAAGCCACACGAGTGCATGCTTGGATCTGTAAGGTAAGAGCTAAAGCTTAGACCTGGGTTTGGATTTACTATAAAGTAGTTGTTAGGCCCATCAAGATTATTATTTTTTATCCAGCCCATGAATAAACTATAAAACAATTATCTTCCTTTACTCGAACAATTTTTTTTTATTATTAAATAGCATGATTTATATCTATTACATAACCTAAGTACTTTAACAAGCATCTATTTCATGATATTATTGAATTTTAATTGTTTTTAATAATTAATGAAATCAAGCTCCTTGTCCCTAAGTGGCGTGTCGTGATGACAAAGGGCTTGAGATTTGCTGATTTGCACAGCAAGTCTCGAGTTCGAGTCAGGGCTTGCATCTCTTGTAAGAACCTGGGACAAATGAGATTTTACTCACTCACTTAAGCCCACAAAGTATGTTTTCCAGGGAATAGGGTTTTCTAGAATCAAAAAAGAAAAAGAAAAAGAAATCGAACAATTTATTTTGTAATAAGCTAAATCTAACATATATTATTACCTCTTAGGAACAAAACAAAATGAGCACAAACCATTTTCTGTCTTCGTCTTCTTTCTTAAGATCTACAGTTTTTAGACATGCATTCAGTATTTTTCTATTTACTTGATTTATTTGATTGTTATGAAATATATATATTTCATGAAAAAAAAAGAAGGAATTTATTTGATAATATCATGAAACATTTTTCTTCTGCTATATATTCATTCTTTCAACATTAGAATGTCTCTACACGCTGACAGGGATCGAAGAACTCTTTCTGGGTTTGGAGCACAACATTGTTAGCTTTCTCTCTAAGAATTCCTGTTCATCCTGACAGGGCCCGTGAATTCTATTTTTTCTCTCAAGAAACTACTAGCCCAGCTCTATTAATTCTAAACATTGTCCCCATCTTTTTCTTGTGATTTTCGCAAGCATCAACAGTTGTGAAAATTAAGAAACATGGCTTGCTTTTCTCTGTCTAGAAATGATAAAAATCATCCAACTGCGTATGGGAATGGGATTCTTTACTGGTTGTAAACTGTAATGAAGAGGTAAGTTTTGCCCATCAAAATTATCGTTCTTAAAATTGTCGTTCTATATCGACAAGGCTAATACATATAGACTTCGATCTTCGAGGAGAGAGTGTCAAGCAAGATCAGATCGATGAAGTTGTCCTAATTTCGATGAACTGTCACTTTAGATGCTTATGAGAGGTGCTATGAAAGCAATAGTTATTGCCCAGACGTAAATCTTTAATGCTCTCTTGAAAGTCAAATCCTGCACGTACTGACTGACTCAGTGTGGAAAGAGGCAGCTGACTCACTGCTGAATCATGCTCCCTTCCTCATTCCCCAGTCCCCACGCAAACATTTCACTTTCCTCTCGTTGAGGGCAAAATGATGTTGAAACCCAGATCAGAAACCAATTATTTGTGCTACTTCAATCAGAAAGTCGACCCCCAATAATTCATGGCGTCCCACATCATTGATTGTTCATCGTAATTGAAATGTATATCTATAGAAGATTTCATTATTTTTTATTTTTTATTTTTTATTTTCATAGAGAGGAAATTAGAGGGAGTTTGGATTAGAAGGAAGTAGATGATAGATCGGATGAGTCATATTACCATAATAGAAATTAAATTAACAACCATCCAATTTTGTTGAAGGACTAATACTCTACTCTTTAAACAGTGAAACCTCTTCGAAGTTAACAAAGTTTACTTACAAGGAGATGTTTGGTTAACATGAAAAATGAAGATAATAAAAACAAAAATATATTTAGTTGAAGAGACAAAGATAGAGATATAAAAATAATTATTGTCATAGCTATACAACTTAACTCAGGGATTGATCAAAGGAAAAATCCAAGTCATTAGTCGAGGTCTGAGTTTATGTTATCCCGAGTTAATTTCAAAATAAAAATAATTATTATTACAGTTTTAAATTTGATTTAAAAATCGACTTGAAACAAGACCTGTATCACGAATTAGATTGATTATTAACTTGAGCTAACATAAAAGCAAAAATTATTGTTATCATAGTTTTAAAAGCTTTCATCATGTGTTAACCTTGGCTTACCTCGAACAACATAAAATAAAACTAATTATCACAGTTTTAAACTTGATTTAAAAATTGACTTGAGACAAGACCCAAATCACAAATTAGATTGATTATTAACTTGAGCTAACATAAAAACAAAAATTATTGTTATAGTAGTTTTAAAAGCTTTCATCATGTGTTAACCCTGGCTTACCTCGAACAACATAAAATAAAATTAATTATAATTAATGATTTAAAATTTGATATATATATATATATGTGTGTGTGTGTGTGAAAAACCGCCCGCGGTTAATCAACCTGTTAATTATATATTCGATAGAATTGCAGTAGATTACCATGAAAAGTGAAAACATATGGTGGGGTTATAGTTTTTTTTTAAAAGGGTTACAAAGGTTAGTTTTTTATACATCATTACGAGATTTGTATATAGTAATTGGGAGATGGAGAAAGAATGTTGGAAGCGTGTGAACATTCAGTAGTCGATCAGCACTGAAAGGTTGCATATTTTTTAAAATAAAAAATAATAAAAATAAAACATTTCGTCACTTAATTAGAGGACAATTAAAGACAATATATAATCCTCTATGGTGTTGAATCATTGAAAATTTGAAAAATAAATAAATAAATAAATAAATAAATGCAGGAAAACTTCAAGGATGATCAGAATCAACCGAATATCTTAATTTGAACTCTTCCACTGTATTTAGGTAGCAAGAACACGGCATTTAATCCCCATACGCATGGTTGTCGCTTTCCTCTTTATGGCTATAAGAGCATCGATGCTAAATGAGAGACCCAAAATTATTTTTAGTATTTTTTTGTAATTTTTTAATTCAATAGCTATATCAATAGTTAAAATAACATTTTATTCTTTGAGATGCTATTTATATATGCTCTTGTAGAAGAGCCAAAAATTTAAAAAACAATGTAATATTATTTGAGACTAGAAGAAATAGTTGTATAATATTTTTTGAGCCAAAAATTATATGTTCTTGTATAATATTTTTTTATTTATTAAGATAATTTTTTATTTATTTATATTTAAGAGTTCATGAGATATTTTCAAAAAGATATATATTTTAAAAAATATATTTAAAAAAAAACTATAATTAAAAATTATATAATATTGGCAGGTACTATTTTAAATAATATAAAAAAACAATAAAAAAATTATAATACTATTTGTTCCTATAAAATTTGTTTTATATTATTGGTTGATATATGTTAAAATATGTTTGGCTATTCTAAATGGTTTTTACCGCTAGAATACATATAAAAAAAAAAAAACTATATTTGCAGTATTAAATAAGCTATTTTATCAATTTGGCTTTTCAAAATAGCATTTTGCATTGGAGTTGCTCTAACCCTCTGATTTTGATTTTTCATTTTTTTTTATTAATGTGGGTGTTTGGACCAGCTTGAGCGCACCTCAACTAATCACACAATCCCGATTTTTCTTCCTAAAGTATCATAGAATTGATTTTCCATTAAATTATAGAATTGATATGGGATTTATTACTACTTTGAGGTTAATTAATTGTTCCGATTTGTCTCCCTAAAGTGTCATTAACGAGGACAAATATGTTACATATTTATTATGACCATTTTAGATCATCACAGAACACTGAAAGAATATTGTGCCAGCTCGAAATAGGAAGCCTCCCTTGGTTCTGTACTTTCTTCTTCTTACTTAAATGATTTATAGTCTCTACAAAAACATGAAAGTCATATAAATGAAGCCTTAAAAATAAATCAATTCATAGTAGTAGTAGTTAATGGAAAATGAATTTAAAAATATAGATTAGAGCAAGGATCATTCCTCTAACTTTAAAATGATTTATTGTATGCCTCTTGGTGTTACGAGTGTCTTAAACTTTTGTACAAAACTAGACAATAAAATTCCTTCATTTTCTTTTCTTACAATTTTAGTTCTTGTACTTTTGTTCTAGAGAATGATCTAGAGAATTTAACATTTTCAATTCTCATATAAATGATCTCATTAGTATAGATAATTCTTATTAAGAGTATCCTACAATATCTTAGTAGAATTCCTCAATCTATAAGAACCATACAAAGCTTAGTTTTGAATGAAAAGCCCAAAATAAGTTTAAAAAAAGAGAAGAAGATCGTAGCAATCAAAAAATGATTTAAGAGTAATACAAGATATATATATATATATATATGATTTCGTGATGCCCTTTAAAATATGTTTGGTACCGAATATAGTCCCTGTTTAGCATTGCATTTCAGAAGCATTTTTGAAATCAATTGATTTTTTTTATTTTAAATCATTTTTTGTGTTTGTGAATCATTTTCATGTGTTGATGTTAAAAATAATTTTTTTTTAAAAAAAAACATTTTAATGTATTTATGAATGAAAACTACTTTCAAAAACAATTTCAATCACACTTTCAAACAAGCACATAGTCATCCTAAGAAAATTCAAAGTGTCTGAATTTACCAGGTATACTAGCGTTGAATGCCTAAAGATTCACTTAGATATATATTATAGTAAAATGGTAAAAGCGATCAAGTATGACAAACTTCTCATCTATTTTTTAAATAAAAGTCTAAGTGGCGATGACCTGTTTTGGTATATGAGTTTAATAAATGGAAACTATACGAAGAAATGGAGGGATATGACGACAGCATTCATGCTCTAGTATAAATTTAACAAGCAAGTAGCTCCTAGTTCAAACCTATATATAAAAATTCAATCCCTCTTTAATTGTTAGCTCCATTGGAACTATGCTTATGGATGAATGAATGGAGAAGAACATCTAAATCATATAATTAATGAGATTAGGTTTTAATAAGAAAAATGTAGAATTACATCATGTAATCACACTTGTAGGCCAAAATGTTATAGAAATCATCATAAAAAGGACTTTTCATCCTCAATTAGCTTAAAATTGACATGACTAATACAACTCTTCCATCATATTTCTCTCTCAAAATAATTGTCATCTCCTTCATGCTTTCAAAATAACTATCTAGGTCAAGTTGTCATCACTCTCTACAAAACCTTGTAATTAGTATAAATTTGAGGAGAAATATGAATATCATTCAAGTGTAATGAATCTACATTTTACTTAACATGTGTTTTTTTTCTCTTACTAAAATTGTGGTTATATTTCGTGTCGCGAAAAAAAAAACTTGTAAATAATCCCATCACTAGAAAAAAAAACTGAATAATATATAAAAAATTAATGTTAACATGGATTAGAAATAATCACCGAAAACAAAATGCCCACATCGGTGGACTGCAAGTTAAGGATGTAATTAAAAATAAATAAATAAATAAATGCAGCCTAATTGAATCATCAAGAAGCAAACTAAATCACATGTGACCGTCCAAATAGTTATCAATCATCTGATAATACAGCCTGCCTAAAATATATGCTCTTGTTCTTGAACATTGATGACCAGAAACAGCCATAGTATAAAACTATGGTATGTGGCTCTTTGTGCCCTGATTTCAGGTGCCACCGATTATATTATTCTTAAATTAAAAAAGTTAAATTAAATTCCATTAAAAGCGGAGAATAGAGCAAGCGATGAGTTTCGGCATGTTTTCTGCAGCCGAGTTTATTTGAAACGGTGTTTTAAAAATAATTTTAAAAAAATATTAAAAAAATTATTTTATTTTTATTCTAAATTAAAAAAAAATGATGTTTTTAGTTTATTTTCATGTACTAATATCAAAAATAATTTTTTAAAAATAAAAAAATATTATTTTAATATATTTTTAAAATAAAAAATACTTTTAAAAACAATCTAAAAATATTTTTAAAGCGAAAGTATAACGTATACGCTTCACCATAGAGAAACAGTAGTGTTGCTTGTATCGGAAATCATGGAGTCATGGTTGCTGCGAGGACTGATTAATTCCAGGAACCGATTGAACTAATTTGTGGCAAAGTTGTCAATTATGCATTAAAAAACTTAGCATTTGGATGAAGAATGAAAATTAACAAACAACGTGAATAATAATAACTTTGCGTTGTTTGTTATTATTATTATTAGACTTTTGAAATCTTTCCGTCTCTATCATTTTGATTACTGGTTTGCAAATCTTGGTTGTTTTCCCTTAATTCCAATTTCCCCCTTATTTAGGGCTTTTTTATTGAATTAATTAGACTTTCAAACATATTTATCTTAATTCTTTTGATTTTTTTACATTTTTTGATCTTAATTCTTTTGATTTTTTCATTTTTGAAAATTTTAATTCTTTTTTCAATAAAATTTTTTATAAGACCCCAAATTGATGCCCTCAACTGAAATTTAAATTTCTTTCCTCATTGTATGTTTTTTTTTATTCTCTTCTAAAAGTTGTTTTTGTTATACAATTAAATGAAAAATAGTTCTATAAAAAAAATTAAATCTGGTGAAGTGTATGATCCAAATTGAATTTCATAACTTATTTATATTTACTTTTTATGAGTTGTGACAGTTTTAAAACAACACTTTGATATTGGGGTTGGGTTGATACTCAATCTTATGATTCTTATTACATAATTAAAAAAAAATATTTTAAAAAAAAGTTATTAATCCTATTGAAGTTCATGATCCAAGTTGTGGATTTGGCTTGTTAATTTGCAATGCTTCTCTCTATTTAATATTTCATTTTCTCAATATTTTTTTAAATGTCTCTAAGCCAAATTATTTTTTATTGGTTGGAAGTCCACCAAGTCAGAAGGGCTACAATGAGTCAATTTCTATATGGTTTAATTTGAAATTTAAACTAGACAAAGAGTTGACTTAAGAGATTACAAAGATGATCCACTAAGTTTAATGAAACTACCCAAGAGTTACAAGTGGCATGGCGGTACGAGAATTTCTTTCGCACATTTTCTTAATTTTAATTGTTTTAGCTTATAGTGTTTTATATATTGTTTGGTATGTGGGTAAACTATGGTGTACGGCTCTTTGTGGCCTGATTTAAGGTGCCACCGATTATATTATTCTTAAATTAAAAAAAAATCATTAAATAGAGCAAGTGATTATATTATATGAATCGGTTCCTGGAATTAATCAGTCATCGCAGCAATCATGCATATCGGTGGCTCATCACTTGCCCTATTCTCCGCTTTTAATGGAATTTAATTTAATTTTTTTTTAATTTAAGAATAATATAATCGGTGGCACCTGAAATCAGGCCACAAAGAGCCACAGACCAGTTTTATACTATGGCTGTTTCTGGTCATCAATGTTCAAGAACAAGAGCATATATTATAGGCAGGTTGTATTATCAGATGATTGATAACTATTTGGACGGTCACATGTGATTTAATTTGCTTCTTGATGATTCAATTAGGCTGCATTTATTTATTTATTTATTTTTAATTACATCCTTAACTTGCAGTCCAACGATGTGGGCACTTATAAAATGTTAAAAAGCAACGCTTAAGATATATATATATATATATATATATATATATATATATATATATATATATATATATATATATATATATATATATATATATATATATATAATCTATTTCGTTATTCTAAGTGGTTATTATTTTTTAGTTAATGAAGGGCTTATTATTCTTAATTCCGGGGTTTAAGAATTCATATATATATATATATATATATATATATTGAGAAACGTTAAATTATTTCGATATAATCTGTTTTGTGCATCTTGATCAACTGGACTGTTATTTACTTTTGTAGATGTGTTTTGGGGTAATATATTTATGTCTGTAGATGAGATTTACTTATAAATTACTAAAGTTTAGGCTACATTTATCTCTCCTACCAAAAATATACTCGTTGAGATCAAAGTTGTCAATACCATTTTGGTTTGGTGCTTCGTTTTTTCAATTGAAATGGAATGTTTTGGTTTCAAAGCGTTTCGGAGCGGTGTTTCGTGGTTGTACTGTTTATGTGTGTGTGTGTGTGTGTGTATATATATATATAATTAAATATATTAATTCAAAAATAAAATTATTTAGAATTGTGCAATTTAATCTAAAAAAGACACAATAGAATGATTTTTATGAACAAAATTATCAACATGTATAATACTACGAGAATATCATCATCGATCTCGCAATGTCATTTCATTCCCTGATTTCTCTGAAATTTTAACATAATATATATAAATATGTCAAGAGACTTCTCGTAAAATTTTATCTTAATCTAACAGTCGGATTAAGAGATATGATTGATATTATAAAATTATTTATTATTTAAAAAAATATTATTTGTCCAAAACGGAAAGGGCAAAACGAAACCGATACGTTTCGGTCGATATTTAGCTGAAAAATCTGGAACGAGCTGGAATTAAACCTAGATAAAAATAATATTATTTTGCTTTATTTTTTAACTGGTACAAAACGAAATTGATAACTATAATTCAGATAGAAGAAATTAATGGTTAGTCAAGAGAGACTTGTCTCTTTTTTTCCTTTTCTTTTTCCCCACGAAATATAATCACAATTTTGAAAAGAAAAAAAAAGGAACGCGTTAAGTCAAATGCACTCAACAATTGCCTCCACCTCGTTGGTTGACAAAACAAAGTCACAGTCATCGACAGCCCAGCAGAACTCTTTACAACCGAAAACCCGATCATAAAAACCATCAAAAACTTATATAATAATTCGATCATAATAATAAACCCTATAATTATTAATATAATAATTATCAAAAACTTATATTTTTGTTAAATTTAAAATTAATTAAAATACATGTAAGTTAACACAAACAAATATATTGATTTAAAAAAAAAAAAAAAAACTCGATCATAAATGTCGGACGTAGACAACAAACCAAATATATATACTCACATGATCATTTTGGTAGTTTTAGATCATTTTAATGTGCTAATATCAAAAATAAATTTAAAAAAAAAACATTATTTGAATGTAATTTTGAAGAAAAAATATTTTAAAAAACAACTTTAACCACAATTTCAAATAGACACTTAGGTATATTCACATGTGGTCTCAGGGTTTGTTGTAGTTACTATTATGATAATCATTGAAAATTTATATGATCATTAAATTCATAACTAGTTAAATTAATTGAAATACACGTAAATTGATAATTCATCTGCATTAATTAAAAAAAAAAACTCTATCATAAATGCCGGACGTAGACAACAAACCAAGGTTCCAGCTATGAACACGCCTGCAATTACAACCTGCGATGCTTCCTATCTGACAGGTGTCGATTAAGGATCGAGGGATATTCTCACATTGGTAATTGGTCAACGTTCTCTGAGCAAGCCAGGATAGCCCGATCCAAATTTCCATGGCTCCTGCAGAAGACGTCACTTTGCTAATTCTATATATTGTCACGGAGACGAAAAACTTCACATGGTAAATCTAACGTGTCATTTTTAAATTGTTTAAACAATAAGTTTAGAGTTTATATCACGTGTTTTTTTTCTATTGCATTGTTTTTTAAAAAACAATTATATTACTAAATAAAAAATATTTAAAAAATATCAATTTAATATTGTTTTGAACCAAACTTATTTTTAAAACATAAACCTTGGAAGCTGTTTCGGGGTTGCTTTCCACCCAACCATCAAAATGATTTGATTTTTTATATTTTTAAAAATGAAAGTAAAACTTACTCAGGGTGGATTAGAGTAAAAGAGGGTTAGCTTCTAATTGTTCATAGGCATTGATCATTGTGTTTAAATAGAATTGGTACTTTTCCCATATAAATATATAATAAATTTAATTATTTTTTTGATATCTTGTAAGGCTCTGTTAGACATTGTGTTTGCTTTTGAAAAAAAATAAATTTTATTTTATTTTAAATTAAAAAAATTATGTTTTTAGATCATTTTTATATACGGATATTAAAAATAATTTTTAAAAAATAAAAAAATATATTATTTTAATTTATTTTTAAATCAAAAAAATATTTTTAAAAACAATCTAAATAACCTTCTCAAACGGAACCAATTCGATCTGGTGCTGGGACAGGTTAACGAGATGAAGGGGCGATTGTAATTTTTAGCAGATGTGCAATTCAACTAGTCAAAGGAATAATTTATAATCTTTCAAAAAAGGATGGCTGAATTGTTCCTTTTTTTTTTCTTATAGGTACATTGACTAAATATAATATTCTCTTTGAAATCTAATTAATTTTTCTTAAAACTGTTGACAAATTCACTTGCACTGGCTGTTGTAGGCAGACGAATATTAGCAATTATTTATTATTTTTATGATGAATAAAAAAGCAAACCTACGGCCTGTTAAATAATGAAGAACACTTTTCTTTTACAACTCTAATTTTCTACTTTAATTCCAATTCTTATTCTCCATCTAAAAGTTAAAAAAAAAATTCCTTAAGTTCCATCATATTTTCCTATGTTTAAAAATTAGATAACATGTTCAAATTAATATTTTTCAGTTACAATCACACAGGCTAAATTGAATAAACTTCAAATTTAGGATTAAATTATAAATCGTCTCTCTTTAACCTTTGTAATATGCTTGAAGTCCTTTTCAACATGATTTTTATCATATTCTTATACAATCAAATTAGTTTCACCACATTTGTCACGACGACTGTTTTTCACTTCAAGCGCTGTCATCCCCAAAGACGGGAAATGGTACGCAGAAAAAAGCTTTTCATAACCATAAAATTATGATTGTAAATTTTATAGGAGTCGTCACCTAGTATTAAGGTCACTAGAAAACTTAATGGTCTGCGAGAATCCAGGCAAGGGGACTTGGTATGGAAGGAGAAGACGCATAACCTCCAGTGCACCGTACCTAAGATAAGTTGTATTGTTGTCTGATTGTTTCTTTATTCTCAGGCATGTTTTTATTTGTTGGTCATTTCTAACTCTCAAAGTAGATTTCTCTTCATAAGAGAGTCTCAATCCCATTGGGTCAAAAACTCAATCATTCTAAGGTCTGAAGTTTAACACTATATTTATTGTCTTTTTAATATCTATGAGTGTACTTTAAAATATTATTTTACACCCCAATAATTAAAGTTTGCAAAAAAAAAATGAACAAAATAATTGTTGAAAGATTTTTTATATTTTGGGTGAACTCTAATGGATAATCGTAATTTGGTTACGATAACCCATTTTCATTTTAAAACATGAGAGAAGACGCATTTTTTTTGTTTTTGTGAAAAATATGCTTAGGAAATTTTTAGAATTCGGTTGTATGCACGAAAACTAAAAACAATGTTTTTTTTTAATTTTAATTTTTTATATGTTAAAAAATATATTCGGATTGGACCTCACCTAACTAAATGGATCGACCCACCCAAGTTAGGCCCAAGTTAGGGCATTTCAGCCCAACAACCTTTTTAGATTGGGCTGGACACTGTGTCCGACCTTGCTTACTGTTCACGTGCAGGTGAATAGTAACAAGTAAAGGAGAAGAAGAAGGTCACCTAACGTTGCTATTGTGAAGAAGATGTCCGACTGGTGATGCAGGTGGTGGTGGCAATGAAAATGATGGTCGGTGGTGGCTATAGGAAAAGGAGAAAGTATGCTACAATGGAGAGAAAGATTATGTTATTGTCGTTGTTGTCTCTAGAGGAGAGGAAGGAGTTGTTATGGCTGTCGCTAAGGAAGTGCAACTGTTGCTGTTATGGTCGGAAAAAAGGAACAAGTGCAGTTGCTGTCAATGGAGAAGAGCGATTGTTATTGCTACCGTTAGAGGAGAGGAAGTAGTGAAGTTGTTGCCGAAGGAAGAAGAGGTTGTTGTCGGTGGCTTCAGGGGCTGATACCACCGGAGGAGAAGAAGAAGGGGCTACTACCAACAATGAAAAGAGGAAAGGGGTGGTGATCGAGGGGTTGCTCACAGTTTCTCTTCTTCTTCATCTTTTTTTTTTTGTTGTCTTGTTTGTTGCTATGTTTTTCTCTTCGCCTCCTCTGTTTGCTTTTTTTTTTTTTGTGTTCTTTCTCCTTCTCAATCTTTGTTCTTCTCACATGTATTTATAAGGATGATGATGACTCTTCAGCTAATGTTACGCGTAGTGATGGTGTTGTAGGTCGTATATTCCACTTCTACAATGATGAAGACTGTGGCGTATTTGCATTACTCAGACCACAAAACACTTTATTGGTTGCCTGCAAATTCAACAGAATGAAATAAGTACAGTTTACTCCCTTAATATATAATTGCTCTAATTACGCTCTTGATTGAATTTAAACTTTCAATTTTCCTCAATTTCACCTTGATTTCAACCAATTGACTTGGTAAAAATTAAATTTGGTCTCTAAAAATTCTAAACTTCTCAATTAAACCCAAAGTAGGTTCCCAACCAAAATGTTTTACCAATTAAGCTCTAATAAAATTAATTTGACTATTTTAAAGTATAATTAATTCATTGCACTTAATTAAATATTTCAATTAAACCTTAAATTAATTTCTAAACATAATTAAACTTTAGTTTGCCCCATGATTAAATCAAAGTGACCTAGTAAAGTATAATTATAGCTTTCGACTTAATTTTTATATAAATTTATCCTATAATAATTTTCTTACCTTGAATTTGTATTTTTATTTATTTCTTAGCACAATAGAGGCATGAATGGGCTCTTGAAAGTTGAATCCATTCAAATTTTCTATCTTGATTTTTATCGCAATGTCATCCTTTTTTATTTTATCTTTGTTATTTTATTTTTTAGAGAATAAACCAGAAATGGGTTATGACAACATTTATAATTTCTTAATATTTGTGAATTGTGTAATTTTTCATAATTGAATTTTTTTAATGGGAATTGTTAGATTTTATCAAATTATTTATTACTTTTTCTTGAATTAGAGATAATTGGTCAGTGTTTAAGATTATTATCTTTAAATAGTTATAACTTAGAAAAAATAATTATTTCTTAAGAGTGTTATTTAACAGAATTGAGTTTTGTTGTTTTATAAAATATTTCTTCTAATACGGCATTGTTAAGTCATTATTGTGGCATCATAGTTGATACGGACATTAGCATCACCTAAAATGGAAAAAAGTAATGTTATTTTAAGTGCTAGATTAGATATTTCATTAGTCGAGTTAAATAAGTCATATGTGATGGCATAAAATGGATTTGTAATTACATTAAAGTTGATATTACAAGTTAGAGAATATCATATTTGTTATGTTATTATGTCCATTTCTTGAGACTTTGATTTTAAATATGGTTGTCTTAGGCACTGGACAAGGATTAAGATACATAAAGTTTAACTCGTAGTAATTCAAACATAAATATTAAGTTAGAGTTTAGATAAATCTTTCAAACCAAGTGTAAATTAATTAATGCATTTAAGCGATGCTATAAGAAACTCAATAGAATAAAGGTGCAATATTCAACCATAACCCATATGCAAGTACAATGTACATTTACACTTGAATGTCAAAGATCCTTATATATGTGTTTAAATCTAATATATTATTTTATTAGACATCTAAAAGTTTCTTTTATGAAACTTTAAGAAATAAATATTTTATTTTATTTTTTTATTGAAAATAAAACTTTAAAAAATCGAAAATAAGAAAACAAGATTTTTTTTTTACTGCACAGCATCTCTATTTTTGAAAATAAGCTCGAAAAATACATGTATAAATCTTATAATTAATAATCAAAGACTCAAATTTCCACGACCATAAATTAATTATTGATTAGATTTGCACATCTAACCAAGAATTCTACCTATCCATTAAATTGAAAGAAAAGGAATGTGTATCCTTGAAAGAAAGAAAGAATATATATATATATATATATATATATATATATATATATATATATATATATATATATATATATATATTAGCAACTATAAAAATCTAAATCATTCAATAGAATAAAAATCAACATACCCACTCGGATATGAGTTGGATTCATGCTAGCGTGCAAGGCTTACCATATAACAAGTTTACTTTAAAATTTCAAGCATTTGCAACGAAAAAACGCAGGTCATGGTCAACATCGCTATTCACAACCTCTCTCTCATATTATAAAATAAACTAAAAAAATAAGTGTTTCACTATAGCATGTGAGTTAGAACACTGTAGATGGTAATAGTATATTTTTGGATCGGTTTGGTCAGGTCACCAATTTATTAATTTTTTTATATTTATTTGCACAGTGAAAAAACTATTTTATCTCTCGAAAAAGACAAAACACGGTAGCTGTCCAGGAGGGGTGCCACAGGAATTTCACAATTTTTGAAAATGGCTAAATATTAATATGTCTCCCAATAAGACAAAATTAAAGAGTTGGTTGTAGAGGTAATTTGGTAATTTACCTTCTTTTTTGTCAATTATTGTGTGCACGTCTGACACACGCGCCGACAGTATTTGACCTCATGCCCTATTCAGGCGGCAGTCTGGTGACAAAAAATATTCATCCAACATCTCACCTGATGTGCCACCATGTACTCTTCCTCTTAGTGTGGTGCGTCGTTGCCCACGGTGGACGGATTCATGAAGGTGGTCGATTGAGCTTTATTTGGCCCCTTTCTCTTTCTTGCATGCTAAAGTACAAGGCAAGTTCCCAGTTTCATAATGTTTTTATTTTAGTCCCTTATCTTTTGATTGTTTTCCATGGTCCTAATTTCTATTATACAAGTTTTGATTTGTTTCAATTGGGTCCTTCAATTGAAATTGATTATATATTTAAGTTTCAATTCGGTCCTCATTCTTTTAATTTCCAGATTGGTTTTAAATCCCTTAATATATTTGGTATATAAGTTTTGATATTTTCACTTTTGTCCATTAATTGAAAATGATAATATATTTGATTTACATTTCACCCCCTGTACTTTTAATTTTTAATTTTAACTCTTTTATTTTTTTATATTTCTGAAATAGTCTCTATTTTTGTCCATGTTTATATATGTGTGCTCTTAGCTTTGGTTTTTAATTTTTATTATTTTCTTATTTATTGAGGTGATATTGTTTTTGAAAAGTTTAGTTCTTAAAATTTTAGTTTGTGTTTATGATCATTTGAAAATTGATATTTATGTTTTTTTCTCTATGTTCTTTCTTTTTGTTTTTTTATCAGGTTTTTTGTTTAGTCAAATGATTTTTTTTTCAGCTAATAATTTTTATTTTTGTTTTATCATTTATTTTATTTTTTGTTTGCTCTTTTGTTAAAGTTTTTAGTCTTTTTTTAGTCTTTGATTTATTTTTTTTATTATTAACACAATAATAATAATAATAATAATAATAATAGTTTTAGTTTTTTTCTTGCTTACTTTTTTGTTAATGTTTATGAGTTTTTTTTTCTCAGAGTAATTTAATAATTTTTTATTGTTTTGACAGTAATAGTTATGATAATTTTAGATGTTAAGACTTCGATGTTGCTGTTGTTATAATAGGGTGTGTTGATCTGTTTTATTATATCAAATTCTATATGTATAAATATTATATTTTATTTTTGAACTAGCAAATTCTATTAATTACTTTAATCCCAATAGTTATAAAAATAATTTTCTTGGCCCGCAATGTAGTGCGGGCAATTTAATTAGTGTATAATCTATAGCTAATATAAACCCTAAAACACTCTTGTGTTCATACACACATACACACAAAGACACACACACACACATATATATATATATATATATATATATAATCGACTTTACAACACATTTCCGAAATAAAAAGAGTTCTACTAACAATCCAATTTTTTCTCTCTCTAGATATATATAACAATTTATTTAGAGGGACTCTTCCTTATTGCAATGGTTATAATTTTGAGCCCAAAAAACATAGCGTGATGATAGAAGACTTGCAATCTATATAATAAATCTTAAATTCGAGTCAGGGTATGTATATCTTGTAAGAGCCATGGAACAACCAAGATTTTACTTACTCATCTGGACCCATAAAATATACTTTTTAATGTTTCCTCGTATTAATTTATTTTTTTTAATAATTTTGCACTTAAAATCGCAATGCTCGGAGAAAATTAAATAATATAAAAAAAATTATTTCAAGAAAAAAAAAGTGTTGGAATGTTAAAAAAAAAGATGCGACTGTTTACCATTTCTTTTCCTGTTAAAAATTAAAATAATTTAAAATAACACTCGGAATTCTTTTCTGATCGTTTCTTTGTAATTAGATGACAATATTGTTCGATCTTTATAGGGTTTTTCAGGTGGGTTTAGGGCAAGTAATATGCACGTTGCAAATGTGGTGGTTGGATGCCTCCGGCTCAAAAGGTAGCCAGTAAGATGTTGATTCTCTCTAATCTCTTTGCGTGCACATAAAAGTGCCGACGAGAAGATTCTTATACGAAAGTACAAAGGCCTCATTTTTTATAGAATCTTTCCTCGAGATTCTTCCTAAAGTTTTGGACTTACTTTATTATTGATTTTTTTTCTTTTTTCTTTTAGAAAGAGAAAAACTTTTTTACCAAAATTATTTTAAAAGCTACTGTTATCAATTATATTTATATGGATATGTATATATTAATTTTAGATCTTACTTGGACTAATTAAGTACCAATTTTTTTTCTGGATAAAAGAATAAAAATAATTACACTCTCAATAATTAGCTTATTTATTGTACACTCTAATTAATTACCCTTTTTGTTTTATAGCAAAAAGGTTTTAAATTTCATCTGTGAAATTTAATTACCGTTTTATCTAACCGAGAAATTAAATCTCTTTTTATTTTATTTTTGGATAAGAAAATTCTGATTATTTTTTATTCAAAGTAGCTAAAACAATTAATGAAGGTATCCAAAAAAAAAGCACTCGATGTATTACGCACTGAAGAGAGCATAAAAGACTTTTATATTTTCTCCAAACTTTACATTTACGAGAGAAAGAAACCTTTAAATCAGAAAAGCAATATTTTAATCACTAGATTGCGTCATTTCTGATTTTAAGAACGTCCAGTTTGACATTATATTTCAAAAATATAATTTTTATAAAATAATTTTATTTTTTTATTTAAACTAAATTTTTTAGTATTTTTAGATTATTTTCATGTATTGATGTTAAAAATAATTTTTTTAAAATAAAAAAAATATCATTTTGATATATTTCTTAACGAAAAATATTTTTAAAAATAACATCAGTCACAGTCCCAAAAAATTATTTCATAAGCCTTAGCTCAACCTAATTAAGTTGTATAATTTTATTTTTACATTTAAATTTTGAGACCAAATAACATAATTTTACTTTTTAAAATTTTTATTTCATAATACCTTTGGTCGCACAAATGGAAGTAGCTTAGTAGTATGGACACTTGTTTTTGAAAAAAAAATAAAAAAAATTATTTTTATTTTAAATTAAAAAATTAATATTTTTAGATTATTTTTACCTGCTATTAATATATTTAAATAAAAAAATACTTTAAAAAAATAATCAAAATCATACTACTGATATAACCCTAAATCTCCTTGCAAGTTGCAAGTTGAACACTGCAGGACAGTAAAAAATAAATAGAGAGAGGTTAACTTAATCTGACACTTTTCAGTTTTCACCCTAAATTTATTAGTCTACTTAATCACCTTTTTAATCTCACCTAACCCCGACTCAATCTTAACTTAATCTTATTCCACAATCATCACTGTAATAAATGGGGCCCGCAACCACACACAAAACAATAAAAAAAATAAAATTAAATAAGAAAAGAATAAAAAAAATTAGAAAATTAACCGCACTCCCACATTGCCTTATCAAAATCATGACTTGTATAAAACGTTGTCGTTGTCTCCACGTCAGACCATCATACCAGAATTAATTTTTCCTCGTGCCATGTTAACCGGCTATTACAGAAAAAAAAACGTTTTGTGGTCTGTCTCTCTGTCTCTAACTATAAATTTCAGCTCGTGCGATCGTTCTCTTTCTCTATTTTCAACTCTCTCTCTCTGTTGTGTCTCTGCCTTTTCTTTCTCTCCTCACCGAACATTTGCAGGCGTAATCTCCGTCGCCGGAAGATTCATTATCCGCCTTTCACTCTTCGCAAAGGTTTTCTTTCTCTTCTTTGTTTGGTTCTCCTCTTCTGTGCAGATGTTAAAAAGAAGCATTTCTTTACAGGTTTTTAGATCTGGGTTTTTGTGTCTCCATTTCGTTGCTTTCTTTGATGAAACTCACAATTTTGACCTCTTGTTTTACATTTTTCCATAAAGTGCTCTTTTTATTTGTTTACATAATAAACAAGAAAGTCTCTGTGCTGTGTTATTTTGATGTTTTTGTGGATCTTGATGTACTGTTGTTGGCTTTCAAGTTTTATTTTTTGGTTTTTAATGGTAAATGCAATTGAGATTTAAGTTTAATATATGTGTTTTGTGTGAAACCACAAAAATGGTATTTTTGTTTTTCATTTTTGAAGTTGTAAAGCATGTTGATTTGCCTTGATACTTTGTTCTTGAATGGTTTTGTTTTCATTTTTTTAGCTAATTAAAAGTGGGATTTTTTTTTGGTTTGGTTTATTGCTCTTAAATCCTATAAAGTGAGGTGATAGATAAGAGAACTGGTTGAGTTTTACAAGTCCGGATTTTCTTCTTTTTGTTGTTAGCACATTCAACGTATATAAAGTTGTAGTACCAGATAAGTTTTAATTAAGGTTAAAATGACGGAGTATATGTAATAGATAAGAGGTTAATAATTCTGCTTTTAAATGGTGTTTATAGCACGTAACAATTTCTTTTTTGAGAATTCCAAATATTTCTATTTCTGGTTTTTATTTTCATGTTGATGATACTTGTGTGTGGGTTAAATAATTTATTTGTTTGTCTGACCCTTGAATGTCTGTATTCTAAAGCTGTGATTCCTGTTATGCATTTGGTGATAGAAACAAAGCATTTTCTGTAGTATTCAAGGATTGAGAGAGAAAAACAAATGGATGGGAGTAAAGAGATGGGGGGGCTTAGGAACGTGAGCTCGGTGTGTTCAATATCCGAAATGGATGATTTTGATCTCTCTCGCCTCCTTAACAAGCCAAAGTTGAACATAGAGAGGAAGAGATCGTTTGATGAGAGGTCTCTAAGCGAGCTCTCCATCGGGCTAGCAAGAGGACTCGATACCTATGAGACCACACATTCACCTGGTGGAAGGTCAGGGTTTGGCACACCAGCCTCATCAACTCGCAACTCATTTGAGCCTCACCCCATGGTGGCTGATGCGTGGGAGGCTCTACGGCGTTCTATGGTTTACTTCAGAGGCCAACCGGTTGGTACTATAGCCGCATATGACCATGCCTCAGAGGAGGTCTTAAACTATGACCAGGTAATTTCTTTTTGACCAAACGTGGAATCCTCTTTGTGGTATTGCAATAAGCATAAATAACTGCTTTTAGCTGATGGTGATGAACCCCTTAGGGGTTGGGAATCATTGATATCGAGGATGTCATGAAATCCTAAATTGTGCTCAACAATAGGGAAATGGTCAATTTTTATTTGCTCTGTACGTAAACCAAAGAGGAGACTCATTGCATGCGTGAGCTAATGATATTTGAAGAATGCACTAAGCGGAAGTATAGAGTAAAGTCAGGCAGGGGTTTGATTGTTGGATAAATTGAAAATTAAATCTACTGATAAGAGCCATTAATTTTTTGTAGGTGATGTATTGGAAATGTCATAAAGCCCTTGCTTTTGACTTTCAAGTAGGAGGTAGTTGCAAATGAGATCATATGCATTTGTCAGGGAATCTGAATGCAGTATCATTTCTCTGATTTTTTGAGATCTTCTGTTCAGGTTTTTGTACGAGATTTTGTACCTAGTGCCTTAGCTTTTCTGATGAATGGTGAGCCTGACATAGTCAAGCACTTCCTGCTGAAGACACTGTATCTCCAAGGGTGGGAAAAGAGAGTAGATCGATTCAAGCTTGGTGAAGGGGTAATGCCAGCCAGCTTTAAAGTTCTCCATGATCCTATTCGGAAAACAGACTCTCTTGTTGCAGATTTTGGTGAGAGCGCTATTGGAAGAGTTGCTCCAGTTGACTCTGGTTTCTGGTGGATCATTCTTCTTCGAGCATACACGAAGTCTACTGGAGATTTATCTCTGGCAGAGACACCAGAGTGTCAGAAGGGAATGAGGCTCATTTTGACGCTCTGCTTGTCGGAGGGGTTTGATACTTTCCCTACCCTTCTTTGTGCCGATGGATGCTCCATGATTGATCGCAGAATGGTAAGTTCATCTCATTTTTCACTCTCCCCCTCTCTCCATGTGTATGTTTGTGACTGTGCTGTGGTTAATTTTAATATTTATGCCTCGCAAAATGCTTTCAAAGAACAAGTGATCTAATTTGATTTCTTCTGAAAGAATGGTGGAGATTCTAATTAATTCATTCTTATAACCGTAATCATTAGGCAAAGAAGCCATTACTTCTTTGACATAATTTCTCTTCTAACTAGCAAACTCCAACAAAAAATAGTTGACATCAGACAGAACAGATTGATGAAGTTGATTCTTGGGTTCACAACATCATTGTTTTAGCTATCAGTTACATGTGTGTATCCCTCCCCTTTCTTTAAACAGGAGGGGAATTATGGTGAACTGCAAATGATTAGCATAAAAGGATATAAGTATAACCTAAAAGTAACATGCAGCTGATGCATTCATATGGAGAGTGTGAAATTTAAACACCCTGTTTCATACAGTGAACCATTTTTTATGTCGGTTAAATGCCAATGGGGCTTGCTTAGCTTGGTGTTGAGTTAGAACCTGTGTCCTTGGCAGTTTCTAAATCCAAGTTTCCTGTTTTGTTTGATGTGAAAGTGCTGCATGCAATCGTGTAGAGTTGAATCTTTATATTCACTGTTATCATGTAGCATGCATATCATATCATATCACAATATTCAATTTTTTAGTAAATTAGAGTCCTTTGAAGTTAAGAAGTACTCTGGAATAAACTCCCTGTTTCCTTATTGTTCTGCTTTAATGCAACAGATAATGCCATCCTTCTATGTTTTCTCATGGTACACAAATGCAGTCAAATAAATGAACATGGAGTACTGTCAATACTAATTACGAAAAATTAAAGGAAGAAATTAAAACTCTATTTGAAAGCCAGAACATGGGGATTAGTTTTTCTCATTGAGCATTGGCATATTTCACCTACTATTTCCAGGGATTGAATACCGCTCTGCTTCAATCACCAGCATTCAGTCATTATGACAAAATGTTACTTTGACCTAACAGCAATTCACATAGAGGCCAAATTATCATAATCAAGTCTCCCTTTCACCCTCAACCACAGTCGTGTATGCACACGTAAACAATGCTTAGTATTGTATAATTTCTCTTGCAGGTTCTGTTTAGCATTTACAAAAAGTGTTTCATACGAGATATATCTTCATTTCAGATGCTAGGCATCAGTCCAATCATCACCTCCCAGGGTTTTGTTAACTTCAACCTCGTTACATGTTCTAACTGGATGGATTTATTTGCAGGGTATCTATGGTTATCCTATTGAGATTCAAGCACTTTTTTTCATGGCATTGAGATCCGCTAGCTCATTGTTGAAACATGATGAAGAAGGAAAAGAATTTATTGAGAGAATTGTGAAACGTTTGCATGCCTTGAGCTATCACATGCGGAGTTACTTCTGGCTTGACTTTCAACAACTGAATGACATATACAGATATAAGACTGAGGAGTATTCTCACACTGCTGTAAATAAGTTCAATGTTATTCCCGATTCAATCCCAGATTGGGTATTTGATTTCATGCCAACTCGTGGAGGCTACTTTATTGGCAATGTTAGTCCTGCGAGGATGGATTTCAGATGGTTTGCTTTAGGTAATTGCATTGCCATTCTGTCTTCTCTTGCAACCCATGAACAAGAAATGGCTATCATGGATCTCATTGAAGCTCGCTGGGAGGAGCTAGTAGGAGAAATGCCTTTGAAAATAGCTTATCCTGCGATAGAAAGTCATGAATGGCGAATTGTAACTGGATGTGATCCTAAGAATACCAGATGGAGCTATCATAATGGAGGATCTTGGCCAGGTTTGTTCCTCGTTCTGTCTGTTTAATTGATCACCTTCGCTTGTGACTAAAAGAGATTAATTAATAAACATGCCCTCCCATAATGAGGATAGTCTTCCTGACATACTTCATTAGGTTCATTGATTACTATTTGGAGTTACAAGGCTGAATCTGAAACAATAGAATTGTATTTTAAATTGAGAAGTTAGTAAACAGAAAAACACCAATCATGTGGTCTAGATTTTAAATTTAGCTTTCATTATCCCCTTTCAATTATCATTGCACACAGAGATATTGTTCTGGAGCGGGATCTGGAAACTAATATGAGATGCTGAAATAGTATTTAGATGGACCCAGATTTATCTTCTCAGCGATCCTCAAATTGCTCTAATTTGTGGATCCATGAATTTCCTTAGAGATGCTTTTTGAATATTCATAACATGACGAGCTTGAATGCATAAATGGTAAATTATCGGTATGCTCTGGCTGCATTACCATGCACTGGTAGTTAGTTTATTCTTTCTTGTTTATCCATGCAACATGGAGCAGTCTCCTGAATAGTAGCAGTAGGATTTGAGCAGTGACTAGGTAGTGAACTTGCAAGTTCATAAGGGAATTCAATAAACCAATTTCTAACTGTAGGATAAGCTGCTTACTCATTCACTGCTTGATCTATTGCCTTATCGAGTTTCATGAGCTAAAAGATCATGTCTCCATCTCATCCTTTTCTTATACTGAATTGCTGCCATTAAGAATTTTAGCAGTGCCAATTTCTTTAATCTGTTATTTATCTTTCTCTGAACTGACTTTATGAAAGTTTCACACAATATGTAGCAATGATATTTGTTGTCTGTTCATAACAAGTGTTATCCTCTTGCATCATGTTTTTCTTTTTCTCCTTTTCCTTTTGTTACATGAAATGCAGTGCTTTTATGGTTGCTGACTGCTGCGTGCATCAAAACTGGACGACCCCAAATCGCAAGAAAAGCAATTGATCTTGCTGAGACCCGTCTTCTGAAAGACAGCTGGCCAGAATATTATGATGGGAAAGTTGGCAGATACATTGGTAAACAGGCAAGGAAATACCAGACATGGTCCATTGCTGGATACTTGGTGGCAAAGATGATGCTGGAGGACCCTTCACACTTGGGGATGATTTCCTTGGAAGAGGACAGGCAAATGAAGCCTATGCTCAAGAGATCATCTTCCTGGACTTGCTAAGGGGGCATTCATGCAAAGGGATATAGAAAAAGAAAATAAAATAGGAAAAGAACATGGAAGGGGTGGGAAATGCGGGGTTTCATTACAGCACCATTCTTTGGCGTTTGTCCTCGTTGGTTTGATTGAACATCTGCAAACCCTGCTTTTCAAATAAGAGATACATTTTGCTGTGTGTCGCCAAAGTTTTTGAATGGCATCTTGGAAATGCCATATTGACTGGAAAAGGCTACACGAAATACAGACTTTTGGATTCAAATTTGATGCATCCTTACTGTGCAAAGCAGCTTCTTTGTTTTTTTGTTTAACATTTTATAGTTATTGATCAGCCTGTTCTTCCTCCTTTTGCTATGGTTGTGATTGCAATTTAATCCAGACCTCTTCTGATGTCTTCTCAAATGAAAACAACAAATACTTATAATGCTGTTAATAGTAACCAAGCATTTGTCTAGCTGTGGACATGATGCGAAGGAAGAAAATGTCATCTACTGATGGACCACAGACAATAAAATCAAGAAATAATGCTGGAGAATAAGAAACCACGTTCAGGAACTCAGTGTTGATTAATAAATAAATAAAAATGAGTCCCATGTTCATATTGTTTTTGTATCTTTTAAGGTTAGGAGGATAGGGTGATTGATTAAATTTCTGAATTTAAGTTTCTTATATTCCACAATATTTTTACTTCAAAACTGAAGTTCAATAAGTTCTTGGTGATGGCCGGCCCCAGTGTAGTTGGAGAATTCTTCATGGATTGGATTAATGCCTTCAGCTCCAATGTTCCTCCAATGATCTTGTATGCACCAAGAACACAAAAAAAACTATTCCACATGAAACATTCTCCCACGTCTTCAACAAGGATTCACCCCCTCCTCTCCTCCACTATCTTACAGAAAATCAAGAAATTCCCAATCCATTGTGGCAGTGAATCAGAATCCACAGCTCATGCATTCAAAAAAAATAAATCATTTATTTAAATCTTTAAGGTTTTGGTCATGTCCCATCACGGTCCTTTAAATCTTTAGTTTTATATCACAATTTGTCAATATATATATATGATATATATATCGGATATAGTCAAAAACAAAAGTTGTGTCGGATGGTGAGGTCAAAACAAAAGTTCCGTTGCCGGGAATCGAACCCGGGTCTCCTGGGTGAAAGCCAGATATCCTAACCGCTGGACGACAACGGATTTGTTGAGAAACTAAGATGGCTTCATATATATATATATATATATATATAATCACCTATCTTGTAGAGTTTAGCAAAGTTTTGTCCATTAGAGCTTGAGCAGACAAATCCCACTAAAATTGGCTTAGAAGTTCAAAAGTTTTCAATAACATCTGAACTGAAGTCTCAGACGTAATAAAATTAATTATTGGCTCAAATTCTAACTAAAACCTAAATGAGTTGTCTTCTATCATAAAAGGAGCTTTCACTGCGATCAGGTTGGCATTGAAGTGACAGAATGTATTTGATATTATTTTTTAAATTAATTTTTCATTTATAAATACAATCAAAATATTAAAATTATTTAAAAAAACATCAAAAATAGTTTGGACAAAAACAATTGTGAAGTGAATTATTAATTGGGAATTGAAAGAGGGTGGAGGAGTCGCTGTCGAGAATCATAGCATGGAGTGATGGCATGCATAGTAAATTTGCTGTCAATAGGTAGCACCACAACTGTCAAACATCATACCATCATCCTATGCCTCCATACTTTTCAATGAAAAATAGTAAATGCCTGCTCCTAATTAATATTTAGTTCAATTTGGGAGCGGAAAATAGAAAAAAATTAATCTCGGTAGCTATGATTTGGTCGAGGGTGTTTGTTACTGTGTTTCAAAAATATTTAAAACAAATTAAATTTTGTTTTTAGTTTTTATTTAATATTTTATATTTTAAATCATTTTTATGTGATGACATCAAAAAAATTTAAAAAATATATATATTTTAATATTTTTTATAAACAATTAATACTTTCAAGAACAACTAAAAACTATAAATTAGGGAGAGCATGCCAGCTCTTCAATCCATAACTTTAGCACTAAATGTTTCTCTGCCAAGCTTGGCTGCGGTTAGGATAATTAATTCATATAACTGTATTAAGAAAATATTGGTGGACAAACAATAAATAAAACCAGTCGTCTCATTTTAAATGTTGATTTCATTCAGCAAAAAATATCTCCATCATTATTCTAGTCTTTGTTTAACTCTACTAAAATAAAGAGTTTTCAAAGGACCCAATCAAAAAAAAAATAACAAAAAAAAAAGAGTTTTAATAGAAACCAAAAAAAAATATTGCTATCACAGAAAGTGTCTAGAACAAGATTTAATTTATCTACTATACATTTAACCTATGCTACATTTTTTTTCAATATAATTGGCCATAAATCAAATTAAATTTAGAAACAAATAAAAGAGGTATAAAAGAAATTTAATCAAAACTTTTCAAAGTATACCATACTATATTGATTCTAGTCAACTTCAATCAACAAACAAAATTTAAAACTCATGTCAAAATATGATCCCAATTAGGCATAATTTCTTTAATCTAAGTGATAAAAAATGATTAAATTGCATATTTTTTTTATTTGATGTTAAATAAAAAAATACCATGATAACAAATGGATAAATTACATTTAAATAAAAAAAACGTTAGGGGGGGATGCATTAAAAAAAGTCTTAAATATTATGTCACAACCTGTCAAATCAATAATTCACGTCAAAAGGCTCAATCAGGTCAAATATGTTTTTTAATAAATTTATGTTGAACCTAAATAAATACTAAAAACAAATTGCAAAAAAAAAGAGAGCCTAGGGAGCCTTGTATTTTTTTTTAATTTCTTATGGGATTCATCCGCCATTTTGATTAAAACAAACTGGATCGAAACGGAGGGTCGATCGATAAGCAGTTGTGTGGCATTTGATAATGAAATAAGCAGAAGAAAATTACAACGGGTCCCACCACAAAAATAATAGAAATTGTGTTTCGTAATAAGCGACAATTCATGCTTTTCCTGCGATCAATTTGCAATACGTGAAGCCACTACAATGGTTGCTTCTTGCAGTCACAACCAAACGGGCAATTGACAGACAGCCATGGAATGCAAGAAGCCATGACCACAGGACAAACAGGTACGAAGACATCCATGGATGGCACAACCAAGAAGACGATGGCACTATAGTGACTGCTTCACAATCAAACGGCCACAACGAAGAAGACAGACATGGATCACCAAAAACTCTCTCTCTCTCCAAAACAACCATGGATGCAGCCACCTTCCAACGCTGTCGCCGGCCACCACAATCCACCATCTCTGACGCCATCATCACAGGAATAACCATCTCGGTCTCCTCTACCCATCGACATCGATCGTTAAAGCTCTCGTCATGGTTGGTTGGACGCTACTGTTCACGTGAATTAATTCACGTGCATAGTAGCGTTGCAGTGTCCATGTGAAGAAGACGTGAACGGTGCAGCGCACTATTTCACGTCTTCCTTGAAAAAAGCTGGACTTGGGCTGGGCCTGCACTTGGTCCACCCTAGTCCAGCAAAGTTGGGCTTTGACCCAATTATGGCTGGGCCTGCTCTCGGCCCAATTCATTTTAAAAAAATATTTAAAAAAAAAATATGTAGATACAGATCAATCCTAATAGAAGAGAAATATTTGTTCGTGATGAAATTGCAAGTAGTTTGATTGGAGAATAAAAACAAATATATATTTTTTTCATGAATTATTAATTATATTTTATTGTTATAATTATTAATCTATAAAATTTTAAAAAACAATTTATGTGTGTGTGTGTTCTTTAAAGTAATTTCACAAGTTAACAGCAATATGAAAAGCATGATAACCAAACACACGAAACTGCTTTTTTTCAACCTCAAACTCAACCACAGTTTTAACCAAACACTTCAAAACTTATTTTGAACCGCAACTAAAATGCTTTTACATGAAACTACTTTTTTAAAACCTCAATCACAAAAGTAAAAACAATACCAAACACACTCAACATATCGCTTACTAAAGCAGACGACAAGTAGCTTGTTTCTCTAGAATCCAACCACCAAAGTGGTGGCCAGAAAAAAAAAGAAGAAGAAGGTGTTTTTCCCTATTTTTTTCAATCTATTTTAATAAAAAATAATTCACAAAGACCTTTATAACACCTAGAAAACCAATTAATCAACCTAATAAACTCCAAATATAGCCCTAAGACAAAATCAAACTGAGGCTCCGTTTGTTTGCTGGAAAGTAGTTTCCTTTTGAAAAGTGAATTCCGGGGAAAGTGAATTCCGATGTTTGACAGTGTTATGAAAAATGAACTGGAAAACACTTTCCAGTGTTTGTTTGTGTTATGGAAAATGAACTGGAAAATAATTTATTAATAAATTTTTTTTTTCAAGTTTATTAAAATAATGAGGAACAAATCTTATAAATTAAAAAGTTGAATGAGAATGAAATTAAAAAAATATATAATTTCATAAATTATCTCAAATAAAATAAATAATAATCAAAATAATAGAGATCAAATCTAAAAATTTTAAAAAAAAATGAAAGGTGAATAAATTAAAATAATAATAATTAACATTTCATAAATTATTTCAAATAAAATAAGTAACAATAAATAAAAATCGAGGACCAAATTTGATAGATAAAAAATTTTCAATAAAAAAAATGATAAGAAAAAAAAGCAAATAGCAATTATAAAAATAAGGACCCAAAATTAATATAAAAATTAAATTTTAAGAGATGGAATTGAAAAAATAAATATTCAAAACAAATTATATATAGCAATCAAAAGTTTGAGGATCAAATTTGATATAATCAGCAAATAATGATATTTCTAAATTTTTCACAACTTCCGGAAAGTGTTTTCCGCCCAAATTTTCCGGAAAACACTTTCCTGAAAACCAAGCTAATTTTTTCTTTGAATGGAAAGTGTTTTCTGTTGACCAACTTTCCGGAAGGCAAACAAACACAAGAAAGTTTGGAAAGTGGTTTCCCGGAAAGTGAATTCCAAGAAACAAACACAGCCTGAGTTAGATTTTTCTTTCTCGATCTTGATCTATTCTTTTAGGTAATATTGAGGTTTGAACCACCTATTCTTTAATTCTTTTTGTCAAATAAAACTTGTGGAAATCAATATCAATTGATATGGTAGTTGTAATGTGTGAGAATGACATTTTTTTATGGTTATCGCTGGGTTCAAGAGTGTACAGCTAATTTACTATTTTTTTAAACACTGCAGGCATATTGAACGGATGTGCCAGCAGTGTTTCACGCGTATATGTCATTCAAGTAACGCTTGTGGTGTTTGGCTGCGGCAATTGACCTTCTGTCGTGTCACCTGGTGCGTCACCATTTGAATTGTCTCCCGATACAGCACGTGTGAGTTTACGGTGGTCGGTGAATCGTCGATGAACGATTTTTGATTTTTTCTCCCTTTCTCTCTCCTACCTCTAGAAATTACGGGTAAGTCCTTCATGTTTCTAATGATTTTAGTTTAGTCCTTGGTCTTTTGATTTCGGTTTTATTCATGATTTCTTCAATGGAACCTTTAATTGAAACTGATTATATATGTTGATTTTCATTTCAATCCTTATTCTTGTGATTTTTGATTTGTTTAATTTTATTGGTACGCGGGTTTTAATTTTGTTCTCTAATTGAAATTGGTCATATATGAAACTTTTAATTTCAGTCCTTATTCTTTTAATTTTTTAAACAAAATTACATTGCAATTTTTTTTAAAATGCCTTTATTTGTTTCGGTCCCAAGGTTTTTGTTTGTTTTAATTTTGTCTCTCGATTGGAATGAATTATATAATTTATTTTTTGTTTCGTCCCTTATTCTTTCACTTTTTTATCTGGTATTAATTCCTTTTGTTTTGTTAGTCTTTCTTTGAAAATGTTTATGTTTACCCGTATTTATGCACCTATACTTTTTGTTTTTGCTTTTTATTTATGTCATTTTATTTTTATTTTTATTTTGGTTATATTTTTATTTTGTTCAATCCTAAAATTTTAATTTATATTAGTATTCATTTTAAAATTAATATTTCTCTTTTTTTCCTTTTTTTTGTGTTTTTTGTTATTTTTATTTGTTTTTTGGGTCAGATGATTTTATGATTTTATTATTTGTGCAATAATAATGATAATTTTAGTGATTATTTTTATTTTATTTTTTGTAAATTTAATGATTTTAATTATTAAGGAAAAAATATTGATAATAATTTTAACTGTTATAGTGATGATAATGATGAGAATTTAGGGATGGATTTTCAATTATTTTTCTTCTTTTTGTAGATAGAAAATTAACTATTTATTTTTGTTATTTGATTATTCCAGGTCTTTTCACAATTTATATTTTGTTTGTTGTGTTTAATTTAAATGGGATTATCAAAATGAACTAATCCTAATACAATAAATTCGATAATTCAAGTATTCAAATCTTCTTGCTTTTTTAATGATGATGATAATTTTATGCTATTGATTTCGTTGAAACCTACTGAACAAATAAATTTATATTGATTTAAAATTCATATATTTTATAGGAAACTTGCACTTCACAAGAATTCTGCACAAATTTATTATTTTTTCCAAAGTTATATTATAAAAAAAAAAACTCATACAATTAATATTTGTTTTGCGTTGAAAAAAATATGATTCCGGCCACGACGAGGTGCCAGTAAGTAGCTAGTTTATATATAGAAGTGGGTGGTGCACTATTTGGTGTCTGCAAATTAATGACTATTCTACAGAAGAAAAAAACACACATATCAAGTAGCAATATAAATAAATAGATTCAATGCATACAGGAAATTCTTTTTCAATGTGTTATCATAGAACAATAAAAGATTGAAAAATATAGATTTAATTTTCTTATTAAAAAGAAACTAAACGGTGTGGGGATTTCACTGTAGATCCCCACACAAAGCACTGTGGATTTCCACAGTGCTTTCCTTTTTTCTTTTTTTTACGTTTTGCTTTTTTTTTTCTAATTATTTTTTTTCTTTTTTTTCGTTCCTTGCTCTTTTTTTTTTCTAACTATTTTTTTTCATTAAATTTTTTTTCTGGTTTTATTTTTTTTCTTTTTCTATTTATATATAATTTTATTTGTTTTTTTTATAATTGGAGTGTTTTGGTTAACTTAAGTGCACCACAATTAATCATCGGATCTAATTTTTTTTATAGTTTTTTTTCATATTTTTTCTGATTTTGTTTTTCATTTTTTTCCAATAAATATTTTTTCTATCGGGGTGTCCGGAGTAGCTTAAGCGCACTATAATTAATCCCTGGATCCAATTTTTTTTTTATAACCAGGGTGTCCAAACCAGCTTATATGTACCATGACTAATCCTCGGACCCATTTTTTTTGCTAAAGTGCTTTCCTGCTGATACTTTTTTTCTTATACTTTTGTTTTGTTCATTATACGATTTTTTTTTGCAACGGGGTCTACTGGGCGGGTTTAAAGTACAGCATGACTAATTCTCGAAACAAATTTGTTTTTAAAACAATATGGATTGCTAGAGTGCTTTCACGCTTATATTTTTTTTTTGTTTTCTTTAACTTATATATTTTTTTTATAACCATGGTCTCTGAGTCAGTTTAAGCTTTTTATGATTATTATTTTTTACTTATCTAATTTTTTTATAGTTTTTTTTCATTTTTTTTTCTGATTTGTTTGTTTTCATTTTTTCCATGAAATATTTTTTTTGCTGGTTATACTTTTTTTAAAGTTTTTTTTTCTTTTTCCACTTATATATATTTTTTATGATCGTGTGTCCGGAGTAGCTTAAGCGCACCATAATTAATCACCGGATCCAATTTTTTTTATAACTAAGGTGTCCAGACCAGCTTATATGTACCGCGACTAATCCTCGGACCCATTGTTTTTGCAAAAGTGCTTTCCTGCTGATATTTTTTTTTCTTTTTTTTCTTATAATTTTGTTTTGTTCACTTATACAATTGTTTTTTACAATCAGGGTCTACAGGCCAGCTTAAGTACACCACGACTAATTCTTGGACTAATTTAAAAAAAAACAATATGGATTGCTATAGTGCTTTCATGCTTATACTTTTTTTTTTCATTTATATATTTTTTTATAGCAGGTGTCTCCGGGCCAGCTTAAGCTTTTATTTATTTTTATTTTTTTCACTTATATATTTTTTTATAACTGGAGTCTCTGGGTGAGCTTAAGCGCACCATGACTAATCCTCGGACCTTTTTTTTATAATTAGGGTGTCCGGATCAGCTGATGCGCACCACAAGTTGTATAAGTACGTATATACCCCTTATAAGACAAAATCCATTAGTTGGTTGTAAGAGTGTATTGGTAATTTACTAATTTTTAATTATATTTTTGTCGGGTGTTGTGGAGCGCGGCGTCAATTTCGAAAGCTCATGCACATTTCGGGATGACCGCGTCGCGTCAGTAGAACTTTTAAAAATGTATATTGGTTTTTTATATATTTATTTTATTATGTAAAATGTGTTTAAAATAATGTCATGATATCAAAGGTATTTTTAATTTTTTTCATTTCTATGCATAGTACAATAATCATAATACTTTCAAATAAAACAAAAACCAAGAATTATTAGTGGGGTGTCTCGGTAATTTTACTTTTTTTGAAACTAAATTAAAAAATAAAAATAAAAATAAAAATAAAAACCAAAATATAAAATAAAAATTATATGTATTAAAACTAGACAAAAAAAAAAATTTAATCCCTGCGGCGGAGCGCGGGTTTATGGCTCGTGGCATACATAGTGTGTGTGTGTGTGTGAGAGAGTGAGTGTATAGTGTGTGTGTGTGAGTGTATAGTACCCCCTAAACGCCAAAGGACTAGAAACATATGGGGGACACAAATTGGGCCAGCCTGATCTTATTACCTGGGCTAGTTTTGGCTGCACAATAATAAACTCCACGTGAACAGGTTTATGACATGCAGGAAATTATGGATTACTTTCTCATGTCAATTGCTTGCTACATTGGGCTATCAAGTGGTGTTTGTGTATTTAAAAATATTTTTGAAAACATTTAAGTTTTTTATTTTTATTTTTTATTTTAAATTAAAATTTTGGTATTTTTATATTATTCTTATGTGCTGATGCTAAAAAAATATATCATTTTAATACAATTCTGAATAAAAAATATATTTTCAAAATAATATCAATCACACTCTCAAACAATGATTAAATTAACCATGTCCGATAGAGATAGCAGCAATCCATAGGATTCTGTCAGGTTTTATTTTTTACCCCTCTCATAATCACTTCCACCAAGTATTTGATGCAAATCATACTATTAATTGTTGATTAATGTGATTTTAGTATATGGTCCTTTGTTTAACTAATTGTCGATGCAATTGCAGGATTGTGTTGCATAATGTATGGTAGCCTAGCTCTGCCCATACACGATGATGTAGATGGTGAATATATGAGTTGGGGTCAAATATATACTCCACAAATAAATAAAAATATTCCAAAGAAGAAAAGTAGGGTAAGGTGGAGTTGACTGCCTGATGCCTCGTTGCCTCTTAAATTATATAAACTTTATATATATATATAAATGATAAATGTAAGGAAACAAAACAAAAAGGCAAAGGAGAAAACAAGAAATGTTAGTGTATATTGGGAGTGGGGCTGTGCTGGGATGAGTTGTCATAGTCCACTGGATGCTTGGCTGAGCTGTCTAGCTTCTGCCCTCTTCAACACTGCATTTAAAAAAAATATTATTTTTTTATTTTTTATTTTAAATTAAAAAAAATTGATATATTTAGATCATTTTCATTTCATGTGTTGTGTTGATAACTAATATCAAAATTAAATTTAATATATATATATATATATATATATTATTTTAATATATTTTTAAACAAAAAATATTTTCAAAATCAACATCAGTAATTCCAAACAATCACTCGATGTGCACCATTATGGTCATGTTGCTTGACCTGCCATTGCTCCTCCTTTCTGAAAACTTTCTCCTTCATCTTTTAGGTAATGTCTTTTATTATTATTATCTATTTATTTTCTGTAAAAACAACTCTATCATGGCACTGAGTCACTCTATTATAGCGACTTCTTTTTATTAGTTTTCTTGAACGATGTTAAAGAACTGATTATTTATTTTTTGTAATTAAAACCCCATCAAAAGTTTTTTTTTATATATATATATATATATGTATATATAGTTTTTATTTACAAAAGGTATAAGAAAATGAAGTGAACTAAAACACGGTATGGAGTAAAGTAATTCACATTATAAAAAAAAAGGATCTACCAATAAAAAATCTTAAGAAATTTTTTATCCGTAAAATAGTATCTCCAACAAAATCACCAACATTTTTAAATTAAAGCACAAGATGTTCCATGTTAGACGTCAAGAAACATGATTGGTCCATGATAATGACATTTTTGTCATGAATAATTCTATTATTTTCTTACAAGAGTGAATTATCAGTTATCATAAACTCTTACCATTAACAATTTTACAAAATTTGACCAAACCCCTCGAGATCAAAAGGGAATATTTGTAGTAATTTCTTACGTGTAAAGGAGGTTGTTTGAGCTCTTAGAGGTGCTGGCAATGTCATAATTCATTACATGATTAAAAATAAAGATTTTCTACTCTTAGGGGGGAGTGGATATATATATATATATATATATAACCCAATGTTGTTGATCTCGTTTTGTTTATGTAGAAATAGATAAAATATTTTGTACCAGTTAAAAAAAACAAGATAAAACGGCACAATTTTTATCTTGCTTAAAATTTTGCTCAAATTTCGACCAGAACATTTCAGTTTCGTTTCTATTCTATTTCGGCCAAATATATATTTTTTAAAATAATGAATAATTTTATAATATCAATTATATCTCTTAATCCAACTACTAAATTGAGATGAAATTTTATGAGAAATTTATTGACATATTTATATATATTATGTTAAAATTTCAGAGCAATCAGAGAATAAAATGATCCCGCGATATTGATGATGATATTCTTGTAATATTATATATGTTCATAATTTTATTCAAAAAAATTATTTTATTGTGTTTTTTTAGATTAAATTGCACAATTCTAAATAATTTTATTTTTGAGATTTGAACTAAAAAAATTTGAATTAATATATTTAATTTTATATATATAAACAGTAAAAAATCAAAACAACAATCAAAAATCACAACATTGATATATATAACTCAAACCACAAAATGAATCGACGGGCTGATAAGAGAGGGAGAGAGTGGGGTAGGGGTAGGAGTAGGGGTTTCATCTACGTAGGGGACCCTGGTCTGAATTCTTCGAGTACCAGCATTTAAGGACTGTGTTTTTCTGCAGTTTCTTTTGTGCACACAAAACCTGTAAGAAAAATAATAAAACCCATGTCCTCTGCTGACAGTTTCACAGCACAGAATTACACAGAGAGAGGGAGAGGGAGAGGGAGATGTAAGAAAGAGAGAATAGCTAGGGTTGTTAGAATGGATCATTAGCGTCACCATGATCGTCATTACAGCAAGAAAACTTAAAAAGAAAGGAGATGGATAATCATGGATGACAGGTTAATTAAATGAAGGGATGAAAAAGACAACTATTTGTGGCGTCTTCTTCTTCTTCTTCTTCTTATTATTATTTAATCTCGATGGGGATGTTTCTCTTTTTCCACAGCTTAAATTTCCACACTTTCACACCGAAAAGTCTTCGTCCCCTCCTCTCATCAACCCCACAGTGTTTCTAATTATTATTTTTGAGAAAGAAATACGGCGATAGAAAAATACTACAAGACTTGAGATTTTGAGACATGGAAAATCTTCGAAGCATAGCCTGTTACTGCTACTACTTGTCCGATTAACATTCCTCTACGGTCGATCACATTTTAGAGAGAGAGAGGAAGAGAGGAGAGAGAGAGAGAGACCCCACGAGTGGGCACTATTACTGCAATCTCACAGGCCCAGCTATACAGATTCTTTTCTAGCTTTATTGGCTCTCATCTCACCTAATACTCATCTCTTATCTCTCTCTCTCTCTCTCTCTAGGAGGGACAGCAGTCAATCACAAGGAAGAAAAGAAGATCCCCACGCACTACCAGACTACCAGTGCTGCGTATCTAGTGAGAGAAAGGGAGATAAAGATTTACAGTTCACAAAGACTTTGTTTTTGAAGAAGAAGAAGAAGAAATTAATATACAAGTCTTCCATATTTATTCATTTTGGTGTTGGTTTTTTGTTTTCTGTGGGTACTGGAGCGAGTTGAATCAATTATTGAAACGAGTCATGATTTTGAGGTGAAGAGGAAGACTTTGCTTCGAGTTGAAATTAACCAGGCCTCAGCCCCGGATGGAATTAATGGAATCGCAAAGAAATTCAGCAAACCAGCATGGCAACAGTGGAGGCGGCAAGGATCATCGCCATGGACAAAAACAAGAACCAGTAGCGGCTTCACTGCAGCTAGTCCCTCTTGAAAGTCGATCATCACAACTCCAACAACAACAGCATGGGTCTACTGCGACTACACCTACTAGCCAGGGCCCAGCCATGGGCTCCATACCTAGCCAAATTGGGATCCATCCTTCGACTTCAACATCCAATTCCGCTCTCACAAAGTCCACCACCAAAAGACCCTCAAAAGACCGCCACACCAAGGTTGATGGCCGCGGCCGGCGCATCCGGATGCCGGCCATGTGCGCCGCGCGAGTGTTTCAGCTCACGAGAGAGTTAGGCCATAAATCTGACGGGGAAACTATCGAGTGGTTACTACAGCAAGCTGAGCCGGCCATAATTGCTTCTACTGGCACCGGTACAATTCCTGCCAATTTCTCTTCTTTGAATGTTTCATTACGTAGCAGTGGTGCTACTATTTCATCAAAATCAGCTCCTCTTTCTTTTCATAGTGGATTAGCTTTCTATGATGCCAATAATGCCAGTGATGCTCGAAGAGCTATGGCTTCTAACCCTCCAATGCTAGGATTCCACCATCAGTTGTATCCTCAAAACCTTGTTTCTGATGATAATTACATGAGGAAGATTTTTCGAGAAGATCTTTTTAAGGAAACAACGCAGCAACAAGGCACGGAGACAATTGAAGCCAGTAATTCTGCTAAATCAAGAGCTGGAGTTCAAGATCAAGAAACGGCAGGTTCTATTAGGCCAACAACAAACATGTTAACAACTCCAATGTGGGCAGTTGCGCCGGCGGCAACAACGAATGGAGGAAATACATTCTGGATGTTACCGGTAGGAGGTGGTGCCGCACCCAACAGCTTCCGTTCAAGAGCCCCAGATGTGGACTTTTCCTGCGGCAGCAGCCGGAGTGCCATCAATGCAAAGGGTGAATTTTGGCGGCGGCGGCCGCGTTTCAAGCCCGGTTCAACTGGGGTCTATGATAGTACAGCAGCAATTGGGAGCTAATCAGCAACTTGGATTAGGAATATCCGAAAGTAATATGGGGATGACATTGGGTGGTTTGAATCCTTATAGCAGTAGTAGGGTTGGTTTGGGCATGAATTTAGAGCAACATAATCAAGACAATCAACCACAAGGCAGTGATAGTGGGGATGAAAACCCTAATGATTCTCAATAATATTGTCAAATAAACAAGTTTTTTTCTTGCCATGTCTAAACTCGGTTTTGTTTGCGACTGCCCTTTTTCTTGCTTTGGTATGGCTTTTAGCAGTCGTTTTTGAGCTAAAATTATCTGGGTTTCTGTTTTGATTTTCACTTTGTAATTGTAGAGTTGCTTTTTGAAGCCGCCATTGTTGATTGCTAGCCATGTTTGTTCATATCAAAGAAATGGAATTCTATGCATAACTTGGTGTCAAAAATTCCTTAACAATCTTGTGTAAGAACATGGATTGACTGGCCACTCCTGTCATTCTTACAAGTTTAAATTTTCAATCAAGATTTGAACTTGGCCCCCCTTCCCCACCAAGATCTGGTCTTTGTTTTCAAGGTTCCATCTTCTTCTGTAAAGGCGAGGTTTTGCTGGGTGGAAGGTGATAGATTATTATTTTCTTACCTTCTGATCAGAAAACCAACCTCTATATCATCATTCATCTCCTTAATTTCTTCATTTATTGAATTTTTAATTTCTTTATAATTATTAAAGACAAAAGGATGAAGACACCATTGACAATTATATACATTCCTGAAAGCATTCATTGAAGAAATCTCTGAGAACTTTGTTATTTCTGCAACCATGTCCGCACCAGTTCTGTCATGATCTGCACAGAGAAATCTCTTGATTATGAGATAAATCTATCTGCAGAAATCTTGATTGTTTATATTTTTCAAGCTCATGAGAATATAAAAGATCTACAACATGGGGTTCCCCCTTAATTACCAGTTCTTTCACGGAAACAGGGATCCTGTAAAATGAAAGGAGTGCAAGAGATGGAGGTTGGCATTGACAGTTTCCACGTGGCATTTCATCAATGGACGAGGGGGATCCATCTTCTTTTATATATGATTTGATTTGTTGGATTAGGGTTTGCTTGGTTGTCCACTCGTAGCATAAAAGCGAAATGGTAGAGAGCAAATAATGAGGAATCTGGTCGTCTACCTTTTGTCCTTCTCACATCCCGTTTTGTCCAAACAAGCTTGTGACCACTTTAATTATCCTTTTAGGGTTCTCATTTTTTCATTTTTTTTCTTTTTTTTTACTAATTATCGACTGTGATGGCAGTAAAAAAATGAATAAATTAGAATTTAGAAAAATAAAATCAAGGTCCAATGAGCACAATCAAGTGGTGGCTAAAATACTTTTTAATGCTCTCTTCTCTTGTGACCATCACAAAATTTGAGGTCTCTTCCTTGAAAAATTAACTATTTGTTTGGGAATATGGTTGTAGTTGATTTTGAAAATATTTTTTATTAAAATAATATTTTTTTAATTTTTAAAAAATATTTTTTATTTCAGCATATGAAAATGATCTAAAAAAATAATTTAAAATAAAATATATAAAAAAACATTATAATATTTTATAATTTTGTTGGAGGAAAAAAAAAAGAGGAAACATTCTTGATGGAAAGTTCTCTATTTTCACTGTCTTTTTCCGTGTTAAGGAATTGAATGGTCTGGGTTGACTTAACTAATGTTTGGTCCTAGGCATAGCGGAAAGTAAGGTAAGCTATGGAAGAAATAACTTATAAATAGATATTAATTTCTTTTACCAAACAATACCTAAATCACTCGTAAACTATAATTGCCATTGAAGTAAGAGTTTAACACGGGCGCACACAAATTTATAACCCACCAACATGGATGATTACATACTATCTTTTTTTTTTCTTATGAAATGATGAGTTATTTATGTGTTTTTTTTTCTTTTGAAAGAGATATTGCATGGTTTATTTTAATTGGCTGGGATAATGCATTACTTGAATTTTCTATAAACAAGAATAATTTAATTTATGGTGTTCAATAGCATGATCAATAACATACTCAATACCACCGGGCGTGTGAGTTGAACTGGTAAGGGGGTCGTCTCAGCTTAATCAAGATCTCGTGTTCGAGCCTTGGATATGCAGATGCGTTAAATTCTCGGTAGGGAGAGCTTTGCTACCTTTGTGGTCCCACCCGGCTCGAATCCGGATTAGTAGGAGCTGTGGCTCCGGATACTGGATGGCTTGACAAAAAAAAAATACATGCTCAATAGTGCAGTAACTTCTATACTTTTTATTGCTTTTTAAATGTTTAAAAATATAAATTAATATTTTTTTAATATTTTTAAAAAATTAATATTAAAAATAATACAGATATTTTCAAGTAAAAAACACTTAAAAATTTTTTTTGCACTGCAATATCAAACACTCGTCAAGTGCCTAGCCTATTTTACATGGCAATAATTTTTGTTTTTTATAATATTTTTCACTTAAAAAAGTACTATTATTGTTTTTTTATAAAAACAAATTCTAAAAACATACCATTACTAAATACAAACCAAACACGAAACTCGAGACAAAGCAATTATTAACCATAGTTAGCAGCCATGAATATGATGCTTCCTGGCTAAGCTTGTCCAAAGGAACATGATCACAGCCGTCATATCTCGAACTTTTTAATTTTAAATAATACTAATTTGCACTATCGGGTTCCTAATTCTTCCCCAAAAAAAGCAAAGCACCCCTTCCCTCACCATCGTTCAAGAAAAAAGAAGAAGACACCTTCACTTTTTCATGTACAGACCGACCATGGCCACCTTTACCTTGTGATTACTTTAGGCAAAAAAATAAAAAAAGTAGAAGTTGTAAATCAACAGCTGCTGAAGACAATAGTAAAAGACGAACTTGTTGCTGACGAAGACAGTTGTCAACAAGCACTTCCACGAAAGAGGGGGGAAAACACATTGCCTTATTATTATTATTTTGCTGTCTACACCATATTTATCAGTTTCAAAATATTTTATACCAATTAAAAAAATAAGATAAAACAATATTATTTTTATCTTTATTTAAGTTTCGATCCGTTTCAAATTTTTTAGTTAGATATCAACCGAAACATACCAGTTTCGTTTTACCCATTCCATATATCTCTTTAATTATACCGTTAGATTAAGATGAAATTATACGAAAAAATTTCTTGACATATTTATATATATTATGTTAAAATTTCAAAGAAATTAGAAATTATAATGACCTTACGAGATTGATAATGACATACTTATAATATTATACATGTTCATAATTTTATTGAGAAAAAAATCATTTTATTGTCTTTTTTTAGATTAAATTGTGCAATTCTAAATAATTTATTTTTGGATTTGAATTTCTTTTTTTTTTAATATATATAAACAATACAACCCCGAAATGGCACGACGAAATGCTTCAAAACCGAAACATTTCATTCCAATTAAAAAAACAAAGCTCCAACCAAAATGGTATTAACAACTTTGTTCTAAAGATCAAATCCACCTCTAAGCTAGCAGGAGGCAAGCTATCCATGCAGGCACAGCATGATCTGGAATTTGAGTCCCCATGCGTAGTTTAACGAGGTGAGAGCAGTAAAGAACTTGTCGCTGTTATTGCAAAAAGAAGCTCTGAATAATGACTTAGCAAGAGGCAATTTGATTCTCTGATACTTCATCCTGTCCACATTGTACATGTGATTTGCATGAAGATAGAATGGTTCATCATGGCCATGTGCATGACCTCCTCCCATCCTCTTCACCCCTGTTGAGTGGATACCTCCATTCCCTGTCATTAGACATGAAAAATTGATTCAGTCCTGGTACCACGAGAATAATCCTGACATAAACCAGCCACAAACAGGCTGGGAGGAAAAGCAATAGTGAAAGAATAAATTTGTCAATAAGTTTCTTTCAATGATTCAAAATGACTTTGGGGGAGATATTGAGTGGAGAGGAAATGGTGGGAGTGTACAAGATGCAACACTTTTTCAAAAGATAAGCCTGCTTTGAGGATCAAATTATGTAAAAGATCTAACATGGGAATTCAAGATGCTTGTCAAAATCCATAATCATACTCTCAAAACTATCTAATAGAAACTTCAGCAAGTCCAATACAAAGAGAGAGAAATGGTCAAAAAGTGCACAAACACTTAAAGCATCAAAACTCATTGTCTTCCACCACTATTACATGACAGTTTCTCAAATCAGTTGAAAAAACTAACAAAAAAGGACACAAGGGAACAATCTGCTGGTGTGGATGCCTATAAACTGACATCCCATTCATGCCAACCACATCCATTTATATGATTTCCATGTCTCTCAGTAAACTAATTTTGGTCGTTAAAAAAGAAGCAGAGCAACAAAAACTAAGAAACTGAAAAATAAAAGTAAATCAGATGGGATAGCTGGCAAAGGAAGGGGAATGTGGATGATGCACCTCCAATTAATTGTTAAAAGGCATTATGCTGACTAAGCTTACATTTATAGCAAAATAAATCCAATAAACCATGGCAACAATCCATTTCTCACTATCTTGTCAAAAACCAACAACTTCCAATCATCATTACTTTTATGTGAAACCACAGAAAAGAAACTAAAGTTTATCTGAAACCTCATTGTTCACACGCCCATCAACAGCACCCACAATCCCTCTGTCTTGTGATGGTATGAGATAGGACTTGATAGAATTTGGCAACAAGAAAGATGCTAGATAGGTGTGGCAGCGAGAATGAAATGCAAAATAATGGATTAGTATTTAATTTATCAATTAAACACTGAAAATAAGTTGAATTCACTCAATTGTACTTAGAGCTATAGCTTTGTTATTACATACACCTGATAGTTAAGAGACAGGATCTTTTATTAACATAAACAAAGGAGTTGAGTGAAAATAAAGTATAGATACAAATAAATCTTCATTTTAATATGTTTTATTGCACAAATTAATATATACAAAAAAAATATAAACTAGTAATAAGACCAATCAAGCATTTGCAACCATGCTTCTATAATAACATGCATTTATCAATCTGCATGACATTTGGTATATATTTCACCTATATAAGAATTGCTATAGTCTCTTACTAGTGAAAATACAAATACCCTTCATTTAAAAGCTACTATGTCGTAGTGGGTGAATAAAACCTGACCAAATAGCTCTTCTTCACATAACAAAAACCAAACCTCAATTCAAAGTATAGCTCATCTTCGTACACCTACAATAACCAAGCCTCGATCCCAAACTATAGCTTGTCTTCGAACAACAAAAACCAGGCCTCAATCCCAAACTATAGCTCGTTTTCATAAAATAAATATTACCTTACACTTGCCATTACATTTCATTGAAGAAAAAGGTTGCATAACAGCTCAATTAGAACCCTAACCCATTTGCAATGATAACTCTTCCTACAACATTGAGCCTGATAACCAAAAAAGAGGGCAGGAAAGGAATGGTGATTACAAGTTTCCCGGCGCAGTAACACTCTTCAACCGCAATTTCTAGTCTTTTCCACCATGAATAGCACAAACAATACAAAGCTTGAATAGGAAAAAAAAACAGAGATCGATACTAAACATTAATTCTCTTATAAAATATTAAGACAAAACCCACAATTTCACTTCAATCAAACTAACTTGTGATAAAAAAAATAAAAAATAAAACATTTTTTTTAAAAGACACACAAACACATAATTAAACCTAGACTTGTAGAGCTAAAAATTAAATCAAGATCATAAGTTCATAACATAACCCTCCATTTCTATCTAAAACCCCAGAAAAACCCAGTTTCCACTACTCTCCATCAGTTTCTGAGCATCCAAGAAGACCAGAAGAGATGTTCGTTGAAACGAAGAGAGTAACTAACCTGCCTTGGATATCTAAGACCATTGTTCAACACCATCTCAGCTGCTGTTTTACCAAAAAGAAATAAAAAAACTTTCGCGTTTGTTTTTCAGTTTTTTCTCTTCCACTGCTTCCAAGCATAAAAAAATGAGGGTGATGACTGATGGGCTCTAGAGTTGTAGGCTGGCTTGGGACTCTATATTTAGGTCTGGCCCATTTTTACCACCCTTTCCTGTTTTACAAGTATTTTCTTTTATTTTTTATTTTTTTTTCTCATATTAAGTTTTAAGGTTTTGTTTTGTTTTATTTTATGATCTCCATTTAAAATTTATTATCTAATAATTAATTTTTTATTACCATTACGTCTTCTGGTAGAATTTTTAATTTAAATTATAATTATGAAATTTGGTCCTGCTTAGATTAATTTGAACTCAAATGACCTAGAGCTTTAAGGGAAGTTTGGGAGTGTTTTTCAAAAGTATTTTTGGATAAAATTAAAAAAAATATTATTATTTTCAAGTTTAAATTAACAAAATTTGATGTTTTTAGATCATTTTGATGTGCTAATGTTAAAAATAATTTTTTAAAAAGAAAACATAATTTTAATGCATTTTTGAACGAAAAACACTTTAAAAAATAACCGCAACCACACTATCAAACAAACTTAGTAAAAATTCTAATTATAAAAACAACAAATTTAAAATTGACTCTTTTAATAGATGACCCAACATATCAACTAGAAACTCATGGGACCCAATATAATCCTAGTGAGACCTAATTTTCTAAAAAATCAAAAAAATATAAAATTAATTTATGAATATTTATCATCTTTTTTTCGTAAGTCTCTAAGAAGTATGGTGTAATGACAAGTGATTTTGTAATTTGCACAACAAGTCTTGAGTTTAAGTTAACGCATACACTTCTAGTAAGAGTCTGAAACAATTGAGATTTACTTGCTCACCTGAGTCCATAAAATTGCTTTCCAAAAGATAAAGTTTCTTGTAAAAAAATATCTTTTTTTATAACCTACATCAACATAAATTGTTTGTTTAACTTTTCTATGTGAAATAGAGAGAGAGAGAGATGTTTTTTAAAAAAATTATGTGGGATAATTATACTAAACTTTTATTTTTATAATCTTTATTCATATGCATTGTTTCTTAACTTTTCAATGTGAAAAACTATACCAAGAAACTCTTTGGGATTATGGTAGTTTTGGTTTCTATGTGTTTTTTAATGTGGTGTTTAGTACCGCATTTAAAAACATAGTTTTTCAAAAAGATATTTTCATTCAAAATTAATATTTTTGACATGATAATATCAAAAATAATTTTTTTTTAAAAAAATAAATATTATTTTAATATATTTCTAAGCAAAAATCACCTTGAAATATAACTTTCATCACACTTCTAAACAAACTTTAAAAATATATTTACTTAAAATATTAAATTAATATTTTAAAAAGTTGATTTTAAAAATTAAAAAAATACTTGAATATATTTTAAAATAAAAAATATTTTTAAAAAAGTACTATTTTTGCATTTCAAAAATATTTTTATTTATTTTTTTATTCAAATTAACTTTTAGACTATTTTAATAAATTAATAAAATAAAATAATTTAAAAAATATAAAAATATTATGTTAATATAATTTCAAATAAAAAATATTTTAAAAACATCATGTAAATATTTCTTTTCAAGTGAAATTAACTTTTTCAAGTTTTGCCGCCAATCAATCACTCTCTCTCTCTCTCTCTCTCTCTCTCTCTCAAGGGTTTCTCTGTCAAAGCCAAAGCCAAAGCCAAAAAGAAACAAAGATTGCTGTGAGTTTGGAAATGACATCAACAGTTCCTTTCCAATTAATCGACGACGACGTAACTTCTTCAATTCTATTTCCTTAAACCTTCAATCAATCTTTCAGTACATTCTCACTCTAACTTCACCTCACTCTGTTGCTTGCAGGAATTTGATTGGGAGGCAGCAGTCAGAGAAATCGATGTCGCTTGTGAAACAGCAAATAACCCTTCATTTACTACAATTAATCAAGCTTCTTCTTCCAATTTTACCCCTCCCGTTAATATTTTCAATAATTCTTCTTATTATTCAAGTACAAAGACTGGGACTTGCAAACAATCCACGCTCGATAAGTTTATTGGCAAAGCGCGTCCGCCGGTGAACCCAGCGGTTGAGGTCCGACATCATCAGGGTAATGGCATCATCAACAGTGATGAGAGAACGTGTTGCGTTGAGATTGATGCTGAGGCAGCTAAAACTTGGATTTACCCAGGTCCTTTTCACCTTTTTTCTTTCAATGCTTCTTATATTTAATTGGGGGGTTTTCTTTCAATGTTTGTGAAATTTCCGGTTGTGAAGGAATAATTTTAATGTTTTTAGAGATTTATCTTATTTTATTTTCTGGATGATAAATATGGCTATCGATTCTTATATTGCAGTCAATGTACCTCTCCGAGAATATCAATTAGCTATAACAAAGACCGCATTATTTACAAACACGTTGGTTGCGTTGCCAACTGGGCTCGGAAAGACGCTTATCGCTGCTGTTGTCATGTATAACTACTTCAGATGGTTTCCTGATGGTAAATCTCTCGACACAAATGCTTTCAGTAAATGCACCTTTTTTTTTGTAGACATTGATTTAGGTTTATGATTCGGTTTCTAGCTATTGTGAGAATGAGGAAAAACAGACAATGAAAGATGTAAAATGTGTAAATTGAGGCTTAGTTGTCACTATCTTTAATCTTTTTTTTTTTTAATTTAGAACTGAATGGGAGACTATGTGTTGGGGGGGTCTAGTGGCGAGGGAATTAGTACAATGAGTTAACCTGAAAGCAGTTAATGTCGTGGGTCCTATGTTTGTTAGGTATGATGTGTTTTCGAATTTCATTGCAGGTAAAATAGTTTTTGCTGCTCCTTCTCGACCGCTTGTGATGCAACAAATAGAAGCATGCCATAACATTGTGGGAATACCACAAGTAAGATGTCGAAATTTAATTGCCAATGGAATGCATTGCTTACCTATTGGTTTTCGGTTGGAGTTTGTCACGGTTATTTTAATAAATTGATTGCAGGAGTGGACAATTGATATGACTGGTCAGGTATGCCCTACAAAAAGGGCATGTTTTTGGAAAAGTAAACGAGTTTTCTTTGTTACTCCACAAGTGCTGGAAAAGGATATTCAATCTGGTAATATTCTTAGTAACGCCATAATATTCCTAACTGCAAAATGGTTACACCTTAATATATTTTACATGGAAATATTTTGAACATAAATTGGTTATGACATGTGAAATTTTTTTTTGAGTGAATAAGAATTTTGTTAAGGAAGATGGAAAGACCTTTTTTTTCTCCATACAGAATATGTGAAAATATATGTCCTGCGATATCCAGTTGTCCATGCATTGTATTTCTTTCATTTATTCCATCAATAGTTTTCTCACTCTGAGCAACTTACAGGCACATGTCTAGCAAAACACCTGGTTTGTTTGGTAATTGATGAGGCTCATCGAGCATCAGGAAATTATTCTTACTGTGTAGCAATTCGCGAGGTTTGTTGCTCTATTGTCTTTTAGTTTTTGTTCATACTAGCAATAAATTACTGGTTTGAGATACTATTTGATAAATCTTGTTTTGTAGTTGTTGGCCATACCAGTTCAACTGAGAATATTAGCGTTGACTGCCACTCCAGGATGTAAGTTACAGACAATCTAATTAGATTCACTATAATAGTCACGGCATCTGAAAATTCTTGTGTTAAATGCAAATTGTTTAGCAAAACAGCCAGCTGTCCAGCAAATCATTGATAACTTACAGATATCAGCACTTGAATATCGTAATGAGAGTGATCCTGATGTCATTCCATATGTTCATGACAGAAAGATTGAACTCATCGAGGTATGGTCTGCCATGACTCTTTAAAAAATTATTGTTGGATGTCTGTATTTACCAATGAATTTGACATATTCTATGAAATGTTACTAGGTGGCATTGGGGAAAGAAGCTGTTGATATTAACAAACAGCTAGTGGAAGTGATACATCCATATGTGGCAAGGCTTTCTACACTTGGACTTCTCCAGAAATAGAGACTATCAAACAGTATGACCTGATAAATTACAAATTCATTCAATTTTCTTCATCGTGTTAACTCTAGTATGTTAATGTTACTGCTCTACTTTTTTATTCAATAAATTTTCAGGCAATAAACATTTCTTTCAATTTACAGTTCAGAGTGTGGTAGCTCCATTATCACTGTTACCTATCAACTGAAAGAGTTATAGTAAACAGTATGGATGATGTTTCTCTTTAGGGCCTGCGTTGGCTTCATTCACTATCTTAGCCATTTATCTAATAAATTTCCAACCCTGAAAGCGCCACAATGGAAATTAAAATGCCTAGAAGTTTCACAAGCCAATGGGTGGATTGCATGGACCAAGCTCCTAACAAGGTCATAAAGGTGGAAATCAGGTTTTTTGGATTTTTCCAAAAAAGATAAATGAAAATACAAAAATTAGTTAATAAAAGAAACAAGGGAAGAAATTTAGTACCCAACAGGATATACCCCTGAGATGCATAGGTCCTCAGATGATAGAATGTATGCTCTTTTGTCAAAAATTTAGAACTGAAGGTCTGTGGTGCAATGTTCATTGATGAATGTCTCCTTAAAATGTTGGGTTTTCAACAATGGACACTCAAAGTTAGAAGTAACAATAGTGCCTTATCATTTAAATTTACACTTACTTAGCTTTCCTTAGTCCTTAAGCTATTCTGATCTATCATAATCACCATTTGCAAACTTCATCCTTGGGTCAACCATGCAATGTGCTGGCTGTTCAGCTAATAGCAAAAACCAATCAAAAACTTGGTTGTTTTCAGTTATTATTTTACTTTACTCGGATGCACTACTTTTGGAAACAACTCTTTGTGATTAAAAAATGGCAGCCTTACTTGGTTGAAGTTTGTACTTGCAATTTGTGCCTAGGCTTCATGAGATTCTGGAGCTTTATCACATCTTAAGCTTATAATAATACTGATCATTAAAGAATTGGACTTTGTGCCTAGGGTATGTTTAGAAGTTCCCTGGAATATATATATATGAATTGGACTGCATTTGATGACATTACTACTTTTCCATGAATAGGAGCAGTTAGAAAAGAGGGAAAATTAGCATGTATTTAGAATTGTAGATCAGTTCTACATGGCACATCAAGGGGGGAAAAAAAAGCAAATGAACTATTTTATTCACTGGTGATGACCCCAAATGTTTTCTAGAAATCCATTTTCAACATGAATATATACCTCCAGATGTCATAAAAATCAGGATTCAAATTTATACAGTGGAAAGTTATGCTTAGATTCCATAATTCAGTTCCATGCTTACTTCCATGGTAACTTTGTTTATCTCAAGTAAAAGGTCTCATTATTGACTTTGAGCTAATCCAACAAGTCATTGTGTTTTTTTGTACTCTGCTGGTCCACTCCAAATGAGCAATGCTATGATCAAATGTGTTTGAATATATATTTTTTTCATGTTGGACTAATATTTCAATTTTTATAATAAAAGGTTCCTATAATATTTTATGCTACAATGCTATCTACCTTGTTCTGGTCATTACTTAATGAAACAACAACAACTTCTGTTTTTCTTACTTTGACATCAAAATATGACAGTTAAGCCCACCTGATCTACTAAACTCAAGAGATAAATTTCGCCGAGCACCTCCTCTGGACCTTCCCCAGAACAGATATGGAGAAATTGAAGCTTGTTTTGGAGGTCTTATTACTCTTTCCCACATCCGTAAGCTCCTTTCAAGTCATGGAATAAGGCCGGCATATGAGATGCTGGAAGAAAAGTTGAAACAAGGGTATCTTCTCGTGCATTCTCCACTCCACCACTACCTTGATCATTTAAACATGGGATTCCGTGATCAGTTTCTGCTTTTACATTGGATATGGAACAACATCAAATTGAACTCTTCATCTTCTTCATCTTCTGACCTTAGCAATCTAAAAGTGTGGTATCTGTTACAGTGAAATGTTTTCAATTGCCAGAAGATTATGTTACATAGCTTTAGAAAATTGTCATTAGAGGGGAGTCTATCCAGCTTTTTCTTGAATGGACTTGGAAATCTCTGAGGATTTGTATTAAAGAGTTCTCCTTGCAAAAGATCCTTTAAGATTTAATGTTCTTCTCTAAATGAAAGCCCATACCCTCAGGTTACCAAGTAGAGATGCCCTGTATGATGATTTGACAATGGCAATGGCATTTGATTTGATCGTCTGAATTTCACCAGATGGTGCTTAGGCTGATTGGTGAAATTTTTTTTTAATGTGAACATACTTAGTGTCACTGCAGTATTAAAGGTCATTGATAGGTTGCGTTTTGTTATCCAGATGGCTTAAGCTGATCTAACTTGATTGCTGCAGGCCATTTGCAAGACTGATGACTAAAAATGAAGATATTTGGAAAGTAAAGCTTTTAATGCAACAAAGCTTGTCTCATGGTGCACCTAGTCCCAAATTGTCAAAAATGGTAGAAGTACTTGTTGATCATTTCAGTGAGTCGCATCCTCTTTCTTGAACATAAAAAAATGGCAGTTTTGATTTGCATGCCAGTCTTTTTACTCCTCCTTTACACTTCTATCTTACTATGTTGAACTTCACAAATTATGTAGAAAATTCAATTTTCAACTGTTAAGATTCACAATAGGAAGGGTCCCTGATCAAGCTGGAAAACGTGTGCTTTTAGGTTGTATTTGGTGGTAAAAAGAAACTTCAGGTGTTACGGTAAAAATTTGGGACTAAAGGAATTAAACTATGATGCTGTTTGATAGATTGAATGCTGCAAACATTTGCAGAATCTAAATCTGCATGGAAACAAAAGGGAAAGAAATTATACGTTTTTGCCATCTCACCTTCATTCAAGCTTCAAACATCCTGAAAATTATTGTTAATTGACATTCTATTTGTTTGAAAGCATTACATTGACATAGAGGCATAACATTTTTATTTCTTGGTTTGACTTCAACATCTAATTAGAAAATGCAACTGCGCTACTTAAACAAACAAATCAAATACCAGAAATGAAAGTTTCGCAACAACATATAACTTTTGACTTTTTAAAATTGGGGTTTCTGTTTGCTTCTTTTTCCAGCAAAACTGGAATGTAGATTATACCTTTGATCATTTGGATAAGGATGTGCATACTGAAGCTGAATTAGCTGCGACTTGACTTAAATGAGCATGCAAGGATTATTTTGATGAAATGGACATTTAAATGTCTAAATACATTGGTGTTGGATTGTAAATATGGATTTTGAAGAAAATAGTTATTTTTCTTCCGCAATGAAACTTTCATATGATCATTCCTGTTTGTTGGATAGGAATTTTTAATGAAATATTATTGTTGTTTGTAGTAGAACTTGTTTATGTTTTTTCTTCTTCAGTGGATAGGAAATGTAGAGCAACATGCTCACACATGTCTGTATGTATTTATTCCATGGAGGATCAGCAATACTGTCTGGATAATCACAACCCAATTCCATGTTAGTCTATATTTTGAATAAACGGTTGTGCAGCTTTCATAGATTTTTCTTCTGTTTCCAACGTTCAACAAAATTGATTAATATAGAGCCCAATCATTTTAGGATCATCAAGACTCAGTTCTGAACTTATACCTGTGCTGTTAATTGTACTTCTAATGAATTGCTAGTTTGCAATCTTTAATTTTATGTCTGTATTTCATTACACTTGAAAGTTAATTATCTTCTGGTGATTATGATTGTCAAACATGTGGTTGCAGAAACTAAGGATCCACAAAACTCAAGGGTTATAATTTTCTCCAATTTTAGAGGAAGTGTAAGGTGAAAAGAATATCTTAAGTTCATTTTTACTGTATTGTGTTACTCAATATATCTAAAATCTTTTATTGCATATTCATTGTCTAAGAAAAGTTTTCCTTGGCGTAACTATGTTGTTATTCAGGGATATAATGAACACATTAGCAACCATTGGAGATCTGGTTAAAGCAACTGAGTTTATTGGTCAAAGTTCAGGTTTGTATCTCTATTCATTTTTTTATTTTTATTTTCCTTCTCATTTATTCCTTCCAAAAGGAACTACTGTCTTATTTACAATGTTGCAATGTGCCTTATTTTGTATCTTCCTTTTTCTTATGATTTATGGAACATCATAATCCATGTGGCAATAATTTATGAGATGTTAGTTACTGATAATGTCATGCAGGAAAAGCATCGAAAGGCCAATCACAGAAAGTTCAACAGGCTGTATTGCAGGTATTTATGTTACATAGTACTTTCTAAGCTCCTTGCATTCACTTACTTCAATTGCTCACAGAAATTCCGAACCGGTGGATACAATGTAATTGTTGCAACATCAATTGGTGAAGAAGGCTTGGACATCATGGAAGTTGATCTTGTGGTATGTTTTGATGCTAATGTATCACCGTTGAGAATGATTCAACGCATGGGAAGAACTGGAAGGAAGCATGATGGACGAGTTGATATCCTTTGTCATTTTCATCTTCGTTCTTAAGACTGTAAAACTGTTTGCTTTTGTAGTTCCCTACGTTCCTTGACAAAGTTTCACTAGTTTTAGCTTGTGAAGGGTCTGAGTTGAAGGGTTACATGCGAAAGCAAGCAAACAGCAGGTCAATAAAGAAGCATATGCATAATGGGGGAATAAATAGCTTCAGTTTCCATTCTAGCTCAAGAATGGTGAGATCTGCTGGAAAGTTCTGTGGTTGTATCACTTGCTATACGTTTATCTTCTTAACCTATGATTCTGTTATGTTTGTTTCAGATTCCTCATATTTTTAAACCAGAAGTCCAATTTGTCGAGATTTCAATTGAACAATATGTTCCTCGTGGAAAGAAAGTGAAGGATGATAATACCATTAAGACACCAGTTTTCAAAGAAAATCTAACTGTTGCAGAGACTGCTTTACTTGCCAAGTATTTCCACCCTGGAAATACTTGGACACCATCTCTGATTGCCTTTCCTCGTTTCCAATCATTTCCATCCAGAGTGCATAAAGTAATGCATTCTTACCGAACAGAGATGCTGATTAACTCAATGCAACATTTGCAAGATCTAACATTTACTAGGGGCTGCGGAGCTTTCTCTGTTGAGGTTTCTTTTCAAGCTTGGTTGCTTGACAATTTTTCTCCTTAATGTTGAATTCTATTATTTATAGTTTTGTATAATGGTTGTAGGATGAAGCCTCGTCACGTAAGTGCTTGGAAGTTAACCCTGTTCAAGAAGGGGATAATGTCAATGAAGGTAATCATCTTCTACGGCTCAAAATGCTTGTACACCAAACATGGGAGTCAATTAGCTTTTTGCTGTTTTTCATATAATATTGGCCAAAGTGGTACAGAAAAAAATGAAGCAGTTAATTCTACCAGATTCCACAAATTTAATTAGTTGAGGGAGGTATTTATTTAGTTTATGCATTCAAGGAGATTTTTAGATCTTTAAATGTTCATTCAAGACATTTACATTAATCATTCAAAACTAATACTATGTCATAAGAAATGGATTCAGGGGCCACAATCAAATTTCATGTGTTTGTATGTTTGCGTGCTTTGACTATTCCCTTTTCTGTTGATGTACATATATTTAAGTCAGTGAACCAGGTTGCCCATGGTTTTTTCCCTTTTTGTCTACAAGGAATTAAATCATTTTATTTGTAATCTGGAGAAAGTGAATCTTTGATGGATTCACCGAAACCCTCCTTGTTTAGTTTAATGGATTATGTCTTTTGACCTTTCTCAGATTTAGTTTTCATTTTTTTTTCATCCCCACATTACCTGATTTCTGCATTTTTCTCTGACCATACGTTTTTTTTTTTTTTTCCTCTGTCATTCCATGGACATCCTCTGCATGGAAATTTACCAAGTCATGAAAATAGTTCTTACTTCTAAACAGTTCAAATTTAGGAGGAAACTTCTTTACTTGTGATGAAAAATATCTAAAAGGTCCATGCTATGCTGGGATTTTGTGTTTCATCTGGTATATATGCTTAAGCGCTTAAAAAGATGTTGCAGGTCCAATGACATGGGACAATCCACCAAGCACCAAATCACAAGAAAAGGTAGTAGATTCTGAAGAATCACCCATACAAACCTTGAGACCTGACAACGAGCACAGTATGCTGAATCTTAACAAACCAAGCCATCCAGCTCATTCCTATCTGTTTGGTTCAGATTATGTATCTGTAGATTCTCTTGGGAAGGTCCAAATTATGTCTGTCCCTTTATTTCCTACCGAAGAAACAACACATTCTAAGGGTCAAAGTTCTCAAAAGGACAAAGAATTAACCACCCCACACAAATCCTCTATGGACCTGACAACTTCTGAGACACAGTACAAAATAAATGCCACTCTGGCAATATCTAGATCATCTAACTCTATTTCTCAGCAAGAGAAAACATTGGATCTGATGGAAACAATTCCCGAGGCTTCAGTTTTGAAGAGAAATCTACCAAATGAAGAAGATTGTGCCAGCAAGTCTCTTGATGTTTTGGGAATCAAGGCATCGTCTTTGCAGGCTGATGAGTTCAATAAAAATTTCAAAGATTCTGAGCTGAGCCCCCGATTAACTAATATGATTCAAAGTGGTATTGTTCCAGAGTCTCCAATCAATGACCACGGTCAGTATCTATCCCAAGAATAATCTTTGTAATTCAAACCTCAACAATTGAAAACTTTGCTTAGTTTTAACTGCTGTGAAGAATGAATAAACTTATCCAATGACTTGGATTTTGCAGGACTGTTAAATGATGAAGGAAAAAATGAATTTATTGTTCAGGACCTCATTTCACCCACGAAACTATGCACTATACTGCCATCAAAATTACAGAGCCCACAAAAAAACGAAACTGTTATGGATAGCCGTGGTTGTCAAAAAGAATTTTCAGTTTCTCCGAGTATTAATGAATTTGAAACTCCTCCACTGAAGAATGTTGCAAGAAAAGATAGATTTACGGTAATTTCTCCGGTGGTTGAGGAAACTGATTCTCCCTTGGCAAATCTTACAAAAGGGAGCAACAGTAAAGATTGGCTCTTGAGTTCTGGAAACAAGTTAGAAAATGTTGAACGAGTTTGCAAGTTCAAAAGGCTGCGGAAAGTTGGGGATATCGAGGAGAGAAAAAATTCAAAGGGCACAAAAGAAAATTCTACAATCCCTATCAAAAACCTCAACAGATCCTTTTCAGGTACTAGTCCTAACCAAGTTAAACATAGTGACGGGGCTTGTAGTTGCATCTAGTTTACCCATTCTGGCTGTGGAAAAATATTTATCTAGCAAAGTAGGTGCTCCTGATGTGTCTTGAATGGAAGCCTGAGTAAGCTAAGGCTCTATGATTGTGAAATGTTTTGGAATCAAATGCAAAATTACTATCAATAATACAAATAATTTTTCCCTGTGTTTAGGTAAAAAGAAGCGAGTTGGCAATGTAAGGGCCTTCATTGAGGAGGAAGCTGAGTAAGTTCATGTTTGAATTACTATATGCTGCCAGACTTGTTTCTTGAACAGAATTCTGATTTTTCATTTATAACCATTAGCTGTTTTTCAGAAACTTTTATTTATTTATTTCTGAATATTATGATATAGATTCTATCATGCAAAGATGCCAAGGGAAGTAATTGTTTCCTAGAAATTGTAAGACACTACTGTTTTCTGAATGTTCATGCTGGCTTCTCTGCATTTTGGGTGTGATCAGAGTATCTTCGGAAGCTGAAATATCTGATGACGAGGCAGATGACCCAGGAAACAGTTCATATGATGATAGTTTCATAGATGACAGGATAAATCCAACAGTGGCAAGTGCTGATTCCGAAGCTAGCAGAGCTGACATGATGGCAGTGTACAGGTTTTTGACTCTCTGTCAGTCTATCTCTCTCGTGCGCATGTCCATGTCAGGGCTTAATATAAGATGAAAAAAAAATGCTGTATTGTAATCTGAAAGTTCTGGTTATCTGTCAAGCTAAGTTGCATGCTTCATTTGATTTTCTAGATGGTTAATTTAATCATCTCTTCTTATACTTTCTTTTGGGATGAAACTGTTGAGTGTTAAATCTAATTGATGTCGTCATGCAACAGGTGTTCTTTGCTCAGCCAATCACCAATGGCAAGGGAATCTAGCTCTAGTGCCACCTTTACTCCTGATCATGGGGCGTCTACAAGCAGAATTAATGGAAGTGGGAGCTCCTCGGTCAAGACACCTCAAACTGATTCAGCCAATCAGTCTGCTGGAAGGGATATAGGACCCTTCCAAATCAACCAAGAGAGGATCTCTGCAGCAAGGCCCTGTATGACCACCGATTTTCAGAGAGAAAACACGACAAGTTCAGAAACCAGGAAAGGAAGATTTAGTTTTTGTCAACCATCTATTCCTGCTCTGAACTTGGAACAAAAGTTGTCTTCACAGACAGAGGTTCCACAGAAAGCATCATTCCAGCAAGGTTCGGCAGACAAAACCAATGCCAATGAGGACATGTTCTATGATGATCATTTTTTCGCCACTCTTGATCTTGATGCTGTGGAAGCACAAGCTACATTACTTCTCAAACAACGATCAGACTTGTCCGTACAAAACCAGGATTTGATTCTAAAATCAGACCTACAAAATCTTGACCTCCAAAGTTCCCCATCATTTGATCTTGGTATATTGTAATGCAGGTGAAAATCTGTCTAGTTCGCCAGCCCATGCAACTTCAAATAACTGGCGGTAGCAGGATGGACATACATCAATTCAAACATATGTAAGTTATAAAATCAACTTGTATATAGAACATGTGCAGAAGATTTATTTATGAGATCCAATTGTATCATAGCTACTCCAAGGATTAATGTTTATCTTTCATGTATAATTCTAATCTTTTATTGAGGAAAATTTAGCGAAGGAAAGAATAAAATAAATCATAAACAAAACTACAAGATCAGTTACATGCTTAAAAGTCTAAAAAGAAAGTGTTCTAGTGGGTTTCGATTGTCGTGTTGGTCTAAAGACACTCGATATTCTTAGTACTGCCTAAATAATTAATAGATATTAACGATTTTCATGAGCTCATGTTCTTATAGGTTTTTTGATTATCTAATATTTTCTCAATGAATTGTTGGTGTGCTTGATGATTGTCAAAATTAAAAGTTTCATGACCAAGAGTGTTTCAAGCTTAGCTTAGGAATTATAGGACTTAATTGAAATTCAAAAGTTTTAAGAAATTAAAATGGCTCTTTGAAACCTTTCCCATACCAAAAACTGCCCTTGAAAAGCTTGATTCAAAACGGTCTTAAAAAAACCTCGTTTTCCCTTTAAAATATCAGGTGTCATCCATTGTCACTTGGTACAATTATAGTTATCAAAACTTGGGATTGACAACTAACCTCGGATTGACCTGATCCAGTATCCATTTGGGTCTAGCCTAGATCAACTTGAAAATATTAAAATAATATATTTAGAGTTTTAATATCCTAAATGAAAATTTTAATAAATAATTTGTGTGGATGTAGGTATACATGTTGTAAATAATAAAATTTATAAATTTATTTCAACAATATTTTTATCCCACATTGAAAAGAAACATCCTTTTTTTTTATGACGAAATATTTAAACAAATTTTTTTGATATGGATTGACAACCAACAAGGAAAAAATAGTAAACTCGCATGCATTAAAATTGGGTCGAGAGAGAGAAACTTTGGATCAATTGCCATACATATATAGGTTCATTGATTTAGTTTTCGAGCTTCTTGGAAAGATATTGTTGAAAAAATATCTTTATCACTATTTGATTGAATATTCATTCATCCTTAGTACACTTTTATCCTTTTGACATTTAAAAGATTTGGTTCACTCATCCTTATACTTTTTTAATTATAAAATTAGCTACATCAATTTTTGACATCTAAGATAGACGATACAAAGACATTTTTTCCTTCTCACCTAATTTGGTGGTCGCCACTATAATTTTATGTCATGATCATATGATATAGTTATTTAGTATACCAAATTAACATAGTCGTCCATGAATATGAAAGCATTCTCAAATCATTTCAAACAAACATTTGCAGAGTTCACCGATAAAGTAGAGGGGTTTTCTTTAACACATATTCTATATTAATGGACACAAATTTTGATTCAATTATTAAATCAAACTGAAATCTTAATAGAAGATTTCATAATCCTTGTTTTTTTTCGGGTTAAAATTTCATACCTATAGAATTTTAAAAGGCCTTTTAAAATTGAACTTTCTGAGACCTTTTTAAAATCGAACTATATAAATTTTATCCTTTAACTTTTGATTTATTGAAAATTGATCTTTGCTTTCTTTTTCTCATTTCCTTTCTATTGGTTTATCCAATCATTTTTTTATGTATATAATTTCATCATTCTTTGAGTTTTGTTCCTATCAAATTCAATCCCTATTATTTTTATTGTTATCTTTTTTTTCCTTTAATAAGTTTTCTAAAATGATATTTTTTTTTCATGATTTTATCCTTCAAAATTAAATTAGGTAGGAATTAAGATTCTTGATTGAAGGGTTTCACGATTTCCATAGTCGCAGGATTTGTGGATTAACTTAAATTGATTCTTATCTTTTTTCATTACTTTATTAAAATAAATTTATTTTTCATTTTTTTCATTTAACATTAAGCTCTTTGATAATTGAGTTTTATGATATTATTCAATTTGGTTTCAAATGTGTTCACCCTAGTATCATGGTTGAGTAAAAGATTTTGCATCTTAACCTAGGTGAGCTCTTTACCCTTTTAAATTTTATTTTTTTCTTAATATTTAGTTGTTTTGTTTTTGTGGCTCAACTATATTTTTTTTTAATTATTTTGTTTCAAAATAATATATTTAGGTGTTTTTTAATTGTTTTGATGTTAAAAAAATAAAAACAAATTTAAAGCATTTCTCAATTGAAAAGTATGTTAAAAAACAATCTTTATCATAATCTTAAACATGCGCATTCAATATTTTATTTGCTATAGATTGAACTTCACTTTTTTTTTTAAATTATCATGTTCTCATTTGACTTATTTAAAATTAGTTTACAAACTTTTTTTCTGTTTTTTTCTATTATTTTATTTCAATTTTTTTCTATGACACATAGTTTTGAGAGTTAACTCTATTTAATTGTGGCTTTTATTGTTATTTTATTTTTATTTTTGACTTTATCAGTTATTTTTTTTATAATTTAGTTTACTTAAATCAGATTCTATAAAAAAAAATTTGTTATTTATTATGTCTTGCGCCGGCCGACCACCGGATACAAATCTAACGACAAAAACCACTGGCTCATACTTAATTTAAAGCAGGCAAAATCTTTTCACTTCGTAATTTACAAGGCGTTTTTTAATCCACACACACTTTTAATAAAACAAAATCGCTGATTTCTGCACTGATTTTTTCCCTAAACAGCAACTCTATCAGATTCCAACCAAGATGCCACCGGATGAGGAGCTCCGGTACCCATCACCGCCACCAATAGATTCCACCACCACGACAGACGACGAGGCGGGCTGGGTGTGGGCTCAGATAAAAGCAGAAGCGAGGCGCGACGCCGAGTCAGAGCCAGCTTTGGCAAGCTACCTCTATTCGACGATTCTGTCTCACTCATCATTAGAGAGGTCGCTCGCCTTTCATTTAGGAAACAAGCTCTGCTCTTCAACGCTTCTCTCAACTCTCTTGTACGATCTCTTCCTCGACACTTTCGCTTCAGACCCTAGTCTTTGCGCCGCTGCTGTTGCTGACCTTCGAGCCGCACGTGTTCGTGACCCTGCTTGCATTTCTTTCTCTCACTGCCTCCTCAATTTCAAAGGTTTCTTGGCCTGCCAGGTGAATAATTCCTAACTAACCAACTGAATAACCTTTTCCTTGATAGTCATACTGTTTTTACTTTCATTTTTAATTGATTTTAGGTTTATTTTTTTGTCAGGCTCATCGAATTGCTCACAAGTTGTGGAATCAGTCTCGTAGGCCACTGGCGTTGGCTTTGCACTCTCGAATCTCTGATGTTTTTGCCGTTGATATACACCCAGCAGCCAAGATTGGCAAGGGTATACTTCTTGATCATGCAACTGGTGTGGTGATTGGTGAAACAGCAGTGGTTGGTAATAATGTCTCCATTTTGCATCATGTTACGCTTGGAGGAACAGGGAAAGCCTCTGGGGATCGGCACCCCAAGATTGGTGATGGAGTATTGATTGGAGCTGGTGCCATCATTTTGGGGGATGTAAAGATTGGGAAAGGAGCAAAGATTGGAGCAGGCTCAGTGGTTCTAATCGATGTGCCCCCTCGAACCACTACAGTTGGGAATCCTGCAAGGTTAATTGGAGGGAAGGAAAAACCAACTAAGCATGAGGAATGCCCTGGAGAGTCCATGGATCATACTTCACTTATCTCAGACTGGTCAGATTATACTATTTGATTGGTTTTGTTCCATACTTGTCTCTAGTTTGTTACTGCAGCTACTTGACTAATAATGATCCTTATATGGTTGGTTTTGATCTGTGTGATATGCCTTTTTATCTATAATTATGCATGTTTGTATTGAACAACGAAGAACCTTGTTATAATTTTGAGCTCTTCAATTATTTGGTGTTGTTTTAGATTAGCTATGATTTATCCAGTTTCAGTAACAACTAATCGCAGGTTCATTTTTTTGACCATTTTACTCTTAAGTAGCTATATAACTGCAGTACCAAACTTAGCATGCTAAGAGAACGTCCTCTATGGACTATGAAATGTAACTTTCCATCTTCAACTTATACAGAAATAAAACTTCAAACTATCCAAAATCTTGATAGGGTGCTGCTAAACATAGTATGCCAAAAGGAGGCCTTTTTTAACAGATTTTTTTTCCTTGATGGATAAAACTAGCAAGACCTGCAGAACCAAACATACAATGTCCTTCCTAAATGTTTTTCATTTCATTATACTTTAGATATTTTTTGCAACCTGGCCGAAAACAGTTCTCTGGATGTGACTTTGGATCTACTAAAAACTATATGTTTTATTTTTTACTAGGATAGTGACTTTTGTCTTCTAACCAACTGGAGGAGAATTTATTCAGTCAACACAGGCAAGGTAGTTTAGTTTTCTTAGTGATTTTTTATTGTTGGTAATTAAGATTCCTTTCTGGTTTGATGTGGAATCATAATGTTTATGGTTAATATGACCTAAAAAAATCATTGATCTCGTTGAAACAGATGAAACAAGCTCTGGAATTTAAATGTATTGAACAGATGGTAGAAAACATGGAAGGAATATGGGAATCTAATGAAGCCTAGGCTTGTGTCATCCAATGAAGATCAGACCCTACTAATACTCTAACCATCTCCTAACAACCAATCTTAGGATCTCAGTTGATGATCTGGATGCAAATCTTTGAGCTTTATTTGTTTCTGTGAAGGTTCAATCGCTTGTGTATAGTGCAGGGGCCAAGGGATTTTTCTTGCATATGAAACTCCCTCTCACCTTTGCCTGTTTAGTATAATTGGTCCATCCGGATGGAATTTCATAGATCATAATATCAATTTTTATTTTTTGGAGGCTATAAGATTTACTTCACTTTGGTCTGGTCACCAATCCCATCCCACCTTATCTTGTATTTGTTGTATAATTGGCACAATAATTTCAAGTTACAATTGAAATTTAATTAAAGCACAAATCTTTAAAAGAGAAAACTGAAACTGAAATTTAATTAAAGCACAGATCTTTAAAATAGAAAACTAAAATTGAAATTTAATTAGAGCACAGATCTTTAAAATAGAAAACTAAAAATGAAGGTGAAAACACACTCTTCTTTTATGCTTTATACATGCCTTCAAAGGCCTGTCTTAGACCTTCAATTACCAAGAGTTTCTGCTGACCCTACTTGGTGAACATCAATCTCCTTTCAACTATGGAGAGGCAACTCCTTAGTTCCATACCAGCTGCTCTCCTTTATGCCGGGAATCTCTTCTTGAAGAACATCTGAGGAGTGGCATCGATCTTTTTGTCGCTGCTGTTCTTACAGACCAGGTAAAAATGCTAGGGATGGTTGTTTCCATTTCAGTTTCTAATATGCGTCTTATGAGCCCCAGTTGCAGTGCTTGATGATATTATTTAGGTGGGCTACCTGTGCGATCTCCACACTTTCAAATGAAGCTTGTTAATCATACTTTCAGCAAAATTTATCTCGAGTGAGTAAATCAAGCGAGCTAATGGTCATATTTTGATGAATTGCTGTTTTATTTCAAATTTATTCTTGTGCTGTTAATCATATCATATGAATTGCTAGGTTTGCAATCTCCAATTTTATGTCTTGTATTTCATTACACTTGAAAGTTTAATTATCTTCTGGTGAATTTGATCGCCAAATATGTGGTTGCGGAAACTAAGGATCCACAAAACTCAAGAGCTATAATTTTCTCCAATTTTAGAGGAAGTGTAAGGTGAAAAAGATTTTTTTGAGTTCATTTTTGCTGTATTGCTTTAGTCTATATTTCTTAATCTTTTGTTGCACATTTCTAGCGCTAGGAAGTTTTTCTTGACAAAGTTTAACTAGTTTTAGACTGTGAAGGGCAAACTGCAGGGCAATAAAGAAGCACGTGCATAATAGGGGGATAAACAGCCTAAGTTTTCATTGTCGCTGAAGAATGGTGAGATATGTTGGAAAGTTCTCTGGTTGTATCCCTTGTTATTATTTCTTTTTTCTTAACCTATAGTTCTGTTAAATTTATTTCAGATTACTCATTTTTAAACTGGAGGTCAATTTTTTGAGCTGTCATATGAGCAATGTGTTCCACGTGGAAAAGAGGTGAAAGATGATAATACCATTCAAACACCAGTTTTCAAGAAAATCTAACTGTTGCAGAGACTGCTTTACATGCCAAGTATTTCCACCCCGGAAAAACTTGGACACCATGTATGTGGATGTGCATATATTTAAGACAGCGAACCGGGCTTTGCCCAGAGCTTTTTGCTCCTTTTATTTGGAGTCTGGAGGGAGTGATTCTTTCATGGATTCTCCAAAACCCTCCTTTAGTTTAACGGGTGATATCTTTTGACCTTCATCTTATTTAGTTTTCTATTTGTTTATTTATTTTTCCATCCCAACAATACCTTTGTTTCTGCATTTTCTGACCATATATGCCTTCTGTTTTTATACCTCCCCGTCATTCCATGTGCATCCTCTGCTTGGAAATTTACCATTTAATGCTAAATATCTAGAAGGTCCATGCTAAAAGCTGCGAATGTGTGTTTCATCATCTTGTGTATATGCTTAAGCTCTATAAAATGATGTTGCAGGTCCAGTGACACGGGGACAACCCTCCAAGCTCAAAATCACCGGAAAAAGTAATAGATTCAGAAGGATCGCCGCCCATAAGTACCTTGAAAACCGACTGCGAGCACAGTGTTGTGGATCTTACCAAGCTAAGTCGTCCAGCGCCCATCCCTACCTGTTCGGTTCAGATTATGTATCTGTAGATTCTCTTGGGAAGGTCCTGATTTTGTATGTCCCTTTAGTTCATTCAGATGAACACATCCTGAGGGTCAAAGTGCTACACTTTGGGATTGCTTAGCTGTTATTTTGTATTGAAATAATATTTGTTGTTTTTAAAATTTTTGTTTTGATATTAACCTATCAAAACTATTTCAAAACATTAAAAAAACTTTTAATTTATATAAAAAAAAAACTTTAAATCAATTAAACCTCAACTTCTGAGACATAGGACAAACGAGTGTCATTCTGCCATCATCTAGATCCACAACTCTATTGCTCCACAAGAGAAAACATTCTATCTCATATGGAAACAATTATCTCGACTATTTTTAAAGAAAATCTGTCAAAAGATGAATCTGACCTGACAAGGAGGTCGACTTTGACAATTTGAAAGCAAAGAAGAAGAGAACGGGGAAAGTGGCAGTCTTGTGCAATTAAGAATTTTTATTTTTCGTTTAAATTAATTTTTATTGTGTTTTTAAATTACTTTCATGGGTTGATGTCAAAAATATTTTTTTTAAAAAATAAAAATATAATTTTAATATATTTTTAAATAAAATTTTTTTTTTCAAAAGTAAATAAACTTCAAGTCACCTGTACATGCTTAGTTTTAATTGTTGTGTAGGTTGGGTCAATTTTTTATTGAATATAAAAAAATTATTTATATATTGCTCATATTTTTTACTATTATAAAGTTAATAATATGTTAGATTGATTTGGATCAATTTGTCAAATCTACAATCCAGGTTATAAAATTATAATAACCTAATAGAAATCAAATCAAAATAAATTATGAAACTTAATTCTCAATCAATCCAATATTTAAGAATAAAGTAAAAAAAATCACTTGAAAAAAGATACCTGAATAAATTTGTAAAATATACAACTCGGGTTATATGATTGAGATAATCTCATAAAAAGCAAATTGAAATAAATTATGATATTTAGTTTTGAATCAATCTAATATTGAACGATATGAATAAAAAAATTAAAAAAATAAGTCAAACCATCAAACTCATGACCCGATTTATGAGACCGAAAAAACCTCACTAAAAAAATCTTATTTAACTCAAGTTAAGTTATTAAATCCATGACTTTAGTAATGAGAATGTGATAACTCATAAAGAGCAAATCAAAATAAATGATGAAGTTCATTTTCTAGTTGACCTTGATAGATTTAATGTTGAATGATAAAATATGTAAAAATTTCAACTAAAAAAAAACATAAAAATAAGTCAGATTAATATGGGTTAACCTATTAAGTATTATTTTTAATCATGAGGTAGGGATAATCTAATGAAAATCACACCAAAATAAATCATGAAAAATTAATTATTAACTAAATACAATATTAAATAATAATTTTTTTAAAAAAAATGAATCAATTAGGTCAACCTATCAAACTTGTGATTCAAGCTTTGAAATAGAGACAATTTAGTATAAAAAATCCAATGCTGAAAAATTTGTGACTCGGATTATAAGATCAAGATAACCTATTAAAAAATAACTCCATTTAACTAGGGTTAAAATACCAAAACTTGTAATCTTGATCATGAGACCAAGATATCATTTTAGAAGGCAAATTCAAAAATATTATAAAGCTTAATTACCAACCAATTATATGTTGAATGATAAAATTGGGAAAAAAATCGATTTAAAAACATAAAAACAACCTAGGGCAACTCATGTTGCAATGTTAAGCATGATTTCAGGTATTGAGTCTCCGAGGGACGTGGCGTGATGACAAAGAGCTTGTGATCTGTATAACAGGTCTCGAGTTTGAATTAAGGTGTGTCTCCTTGTAAAAGCCTAAGACAATCGGAGTTTTACTCGCTCACCTAGACTTACAAAGTGCGCTTTTCGGGAAATGAGGTTTTCTAGAATCCAAAAAATAATAATTTTGGGTATTTAGGCATAAATAACCTAATAAAAATGGATATTATATTAATTTATCTATTTTCGTATCAAGGGATATTTTGGATTGGGATAATGCTACAAAACAATATAATAAAAATAAATAAATTCACTCATGAGGCCACTGCCAATAAGCTATAACGTCATTAATAAATACACCCACTCAAGGATACTCCCGTGTAAGAACATGTGATTGTCTATCTAATAGGTGATTCAGTGTTACAAACTTGAGATTAAAAATTTTTATAATTATTAATATAATAATTATTTGAGGTTTACAGTTATTAATTTTAAAATTTATGAAATTAGTTAAGATGAACATTAACTTTACCGGACACCGATGTTAATTAAAAAAAACATGTGCTTAACGTTCAAGTGACAAGTTGGGTAAAATTGAAAGATATCAATGCCTCTGAAGAATGTCTTCAAGGAACCGGGGATCATGGGATCTTGTCTGTTTCTTGGTATGTTTTCCAAAAATCGAATGTGTCAGCTGTTTAAACTTTAAACTTGCCAGCATGTTCGGATAAATTTGAATAATAATTTAAAATACAATACGGCTATCAATACGGCTATCCGCATCTTAAATACATATGCTGAACATATATGAAGAACGACACAGGCCAGGAAGAATTTTTATGTCAAGAAGCTCAGGATCATAGTTATTAAAACTGTCTGTCTCGTAAAGTTATATGATTTTAAGTTAATATGAATTCAACGTGTAAAATTAGATTAAAAGCTCAGAAATTAGATCTAGCTTAAATTTTCAAGTTTATAGTGTGTTTTTCATATCTTATTAACTAAAATTATCAATACATGATTAATTTAAAAAATATATTTTTGATTTTATAATCCAAGTTTATAGTGTGTTTTTCATATCTTATTACTTGATTATTGACTCTCTTTATCGTATTTTAATTTATTAACTAAAATTATCAATACATAATTAATTTTAAAAAAAGTATTTTTGATTTTACAATCCAAGTTTATATTGTGTTTTTCATATCGTGTCACACAATTTTGACAAATTACGCCATGCTATCCAGAATAGAAATGTTTAAAATGTAGAATTTGATAATTGATCAATTGCCTCACATATTACCACGCAAGTTGGAAAAAATAGAACGTTTACAAAACATCCTTGACGAACATCTTGGTAAGCATCATCTGGCGACCGAAAACACATGCATATGTGTACGATAATAAAGCTAATAGCCAAATGCCTGAATTACCTTCACTTCTTGTAGTTAAAGAAAGACTAGAGTTGAGCATTACAAATTAGCCATAATACCTTCTGAATTTGAAGCATATTAACGAAAAGAAAAGCTTCTAGCCTTCAACAACCAACCAACCATTAGACCACCAAAACATTCAGCAATCATCTCTACATCTCTAAATCCTATTGGTTAAAAACATTTTTACATGCAGAGGAACCAGGCAAGTCAGACAAACACAGGTATCTCCTTACATGATCCTTGGGTCAAGAAAAAAGGAGGCCAGTCAGACAAGCACTAACCAGACAAGAGTGACATGGCTTGAGTTATATCCAAGGATTTGACAGCAAACTCGGGGAAGCGTGTTCCATTTGGTAAAATCAACCCCCCTTCACGAGGAAGCGAGACATTTCGCTGGTTAACAGCACCTTCATCAGCTTTTGTTGATGCAACTTCCTTCATTTGCTTCACATGTTTAAAGAACTCGGCAACTTGGCGTGCATAGCTTCACAAAGGAAATTATTACACAAATTAGTCCTACAGCACATGAGGCCTTACGAATCTAAGTACTTATAACAAATTTTCAGCATGGCTACTGATAACCCTTCATTCAGGAAACAAGAGCAGTTTGATTTATCTCAAGTTGGAGGTACATTCTACACTTTTCATATGGGGCTACAGACCAGGAGGTAACAGTATAATTCTAATTATAACTATAATTATAGAATTTTCTAAATATTGTACCCATGAAAAATCAACGTCTTCATTTTTTGGTATACATGCACAAGAGTGCGTGTTAGCTGTAGAGTGCAATGTTAAGTGACATGTCATCTTTGCTTATACTGTAATTTTGATGGCTCGACATATGAGAAAGAAAAATCAATATTTCTCTGCTCATAAGATAAGACATTTAAGTGATTGCTAGCTTACTTCTCCTTAGCTTCAACATCCTTGTTAAAATCAATGTTGGCTTCACAATCAAGAATCAAAGCAGGGACCTGCTCAGAAAAAAAGCAAAATAAGCCAGGGTTTCTTTTAATCATGTGAATCTCAGAGGAAAGGATATGCTTTTGATACCTTTTGAATACTTGAATGCATATGATCACCTTCTAAATAAAACACCCTGTCTCTTATATCTGGATGTAGTGAATTATCCAGATTTAGAGGAAGCTTACTCACAGAAAGTACCCCATGATTACCACTTTCAAATGGGAAAAGCCAGCTCTCATGCTTCTCATGCAGATCACAAAGATAATCTAAGCTGACTCCCCCTTCTTCTTCCCTTTTCCTATGCATCATTCTCTTGTGACAAGTATCAGGGCTTGCTCTAAGGTAGATGAAAGCATCAGGAATAAGCCCAGGCAAAACTGAGACAACTGGATCAAACCATGAATCATAAATGCTGATTTCCATTTCATTCATCCACTTTGCCTCATGCACAGCTCGTACGAAGACCTTTATCAAGTGAAAGTGAGACTAAAATGCATCAGCCTTTAAACACAGGGGTTTTGTTCCTCTAGCATGGGATCAACCAAATGAGAAAGAACTGCGAGGTTTTAGATCTATGTTTGATCTTGCTCAAACTTCAACAAAAAATCCAAAGTCCTTTATATCAGATCACTAGTGATGTAAAAAACCAGCATAAAAATGAATTACATTAGTCTACAGCTATTTGCCAACTTTAAAAGTGTGATTTAAAGGATGCTTACCATTCTGTCACTGAAAACACTTCTTTCCATCAACCTGAGTGGCTTCAACCCACCAGATGATTCTCTTTCCTGCATAACCCTTGTGACAAAAACATAATTCTGGAAGGTATAAGCATACCTTGATGGGTCAGCATAGAAAGCATCAAGTATATTAAAGTGGTCAGGCCCAACATCCTGCCACTTATCAATGGGTTCAGGCACCACCTCGACAAGATCTCGTAGCTCAATTGTATCACTAACTATTCTCTTAAGAAATGTTGTCTTTCCAACACTGATATTTCCCTCAACACAAAATGTGAGTCGCTTCTTAGGTTTGGGCCTTGCGTCTGAATTTAAAACCTTCAACTCTTCATCCACACTCTCTTGGATGAAAGTAGTTATGCTCTCAGCATGATTTTTGTGAATAATTCCCACAGAACTCTGTAAATACTCAACCATTGTCTCACTGGATTTTCCAAGGAACTACAACAGGTGAACCAGAAGTCCAGTTAGTAACTTGGTATACAAAAACAGGGGGGAGAAAAAGGAAACACTATATCCAACCACCCAGTGAAATTTCCTCCATTCACATCAAACATAGAGTTAAACCTTCTCTGTTGAGCTATTTATTGGAATCCATGATTATATAATTTTGGGCATTAGTCAATTTAGATACAACAGGCATAAGAGATCACCTTCAATATTGAATTGCAGTTAGTATATAGCAAACAGGACCAAACATTTCATATATAAGATTATCTTTCCTCTGTTCTCAACAAGACATGACAGTAAATTTTAATCTCTCAAGTTGTTTGTTCAACTCCATAGCTGTTAGCATATGGGACTAATGAAGATCATAAGCCCAATTAGGACATATTTCTAATGAATCTTGCACTCCTGTAGTTATAGAATTCTAAAACTACTGGTATTCAACAAAATCAGGAGCCAAAGGAGCTGGTTTGCATCAACAAAACCAAGACCCCATTTCAAATTTCCTCAATCTAAACCTAAAACCCACCACTTCAAACACAACAACCAAACCACAAATTGAACCCCACCCCCTAAAAAAATAAAAAGCTTTGAAACAACCACATTTTTACATAATAACACCAAAACCAACAACTCAAAAAAAAATACCTTGTCTTTATAAAACTGCTTAAGCTCAGCCATTCCTGTAAACCCTTTCTCCACCAGTTTTCTTAAATTTTTTGGCCCCACACCAGGAATTGTCAACAAATCAGCATTCCCCTCAATATCACCACTCGTCTCCTTCTGCCTCCTACTCAACCTCGCCGCCTTTTCTTCAGCCCCCCTTTCACTCTTTTCACCTTTTCCTTCCTCTTCTCCATCACCACAACTCCTCACACCTTCAGCAGCCGCCACGGCCACAGCAGTCCCAACAGGCCCTTCCTGCCCACTCGCCCTCGTGCAATGCCACGCCGGCCGTGCCACCATCCATTCCCTTAACAGGTTAGTTGTTCTATGCCCAACAGCGGCACGGCAGGTACTGTAGGTAGTCGAATAGAAGCGAGAGGGGGTGTGATAGTGAGCTTCTTGGCTACAAAGGCAGCTAAAAAGGAAGTACTGGTGCAGAAATTAGTAGCAGTTGGCATTGAAAAAGAAGGGCAGGGTTTGTTTTTGAAGAGAAAAAAACTAGTAGAAACAGGAGTGCAGAGGAGGGGGCTTGAAGGGTATCTTTGTAGCAACCTCTGTATCCCTCCGCCTAGCAAGCATTTCAGTTCACCACCTCCTCCTATGTCATCGTATATTTGTGAACGGAAGACGATGAGTCAGGGGAGGCCACAAGGTGTAACTAGTGAGTGTTATTTTAGAGAAGAAGAAAAAAAATGCTGTTGTTGATGGGTTTTGACTATAGGGTTTTTCGGTTTTGACTTTATGATTAAGAAGAGGGATTTTAGGGTTTGTTTGGCATTGGATTCTGTTTTTTTTTAATGTTTTGCTATTTATGATCAAGGTAAAATTTGTGATTTAATTTCAAATATAATAAATGAATG